>JAYJLZ010170519.1:0-11135 GCA_036873915.1 Tubulanus ruber | reverse complement strand
TGGATCTTTGACCAGAGTCTAGACCGCTACTTGGAGAATCGATTAATCTACCGAAGAAATATACTGAAGTCCTTCGTGTATATACCATGGTATATAAACTGACCAATTAGCGGCCGATCAGCTGGGCCGGCAAGCAACATTCAGGACGATGAAACAGAAAACACTGCGTTTCTATTCTAAACGTATGCATGTATTTTGCACGTATTACACGGTCCGGAATCAACCTGCGCCCATGACTACATGGGGGGGCCCGATAGGCGGTAAGGATATAGGCATCATATGCACACATATGGTAGGTCGCGAATCGTGGCTGCCCTCGATGGCGACGAACGCGGCACCACCAACATCGCAACAGCAAGCAGCAGAGTAGCAGCCGCATCAATGGCGGTTGTATTTACAGCAATAACGTGCTTCTGGGGGGTATTAACACAGCAGCAGCTGTAGCATCGGCAGCGCTCAGGACTGAGCCGCAGCCGCCCCGACACATAAGCACTCGATCCCAAGGGTATATGCTAATAACATAAGTTCCCAGGTGTATAGAACCGCCCCGCCATATTATAATATTAAATGGCGCCCCGACACATAAGCACTCGATCCCAAGCGGGTATATGCAAAGAACATAAGTTCCCAGGTGTATAGAACCGCCCCGCCATATTATAATATTAATTGGTGTACAAAGCCTAGCAGCGCCGAATCAATGGGGCACCTCACAACTTGGCCCCCATCTACTCCGCTGCTATTTTCATTGATGATTTTAGACACGACCGCGACTCGCGCATCGTCCCTTAATACATACCACGTAGGCAGTATGTCGATAGGACACCACCCGGAGTCGCCTTGCTCGTGTCTGCGTGGCCGTCGTGTTAACTGGACGGCTTGCTTAGACGAACAGCATCGTTTCCACTAGTTTAACGAGAATAGGGCACATGTCAGCTCATGGCCCGTTCGTAGAAACGTATAATGCTGAACATGAATCGCCCTCTTAAAAACTAATAAGAATAATATTAATAATAAGCGAACGAGAGGTACCGAAAACGCCGTAAGCGCGCGATACGCTACACGACTTAGCGATACAGTTGCAGGAGGCATACTCGAAATTTACCGGATAGCGTGAGTGGCGGGGGAAAGAGCAATACGGCACAATAGCGAGTGCTGGCCAGCACACTCGCACAATATTAAGGGTTCAGCGAAACCAGGCGCGAATCGCAGGTACTAATCCTCGAGCGTTCGCTTATACGCGCGCGGTAGGTGGACCGCCATGTTTTCTTGGCGGTTAGCTTAGGCGCATCATCATTCCACCCTTTCGCAGTACATTAACGAGGATAGGGCACATATCAGCAATCGCCTGTTCGTAGTAATAATGCCCAATATTAGGTTACCGGGAGGGGGTACCTACAGCTGCTAAGCAAATATTGTTTATATATGTCCTGGCAAAATAGGCACAGCAGTATTATACCTGGTAGGGGTGTACTTAATATTTTGAAATAAGCTAATTACAGCCGCCGATGTATTATAGGCGTGTGCCTATTGTTATGAAAGAAGCTCCGTGACAGCCGCCGACTACGAATAAATTACAGTAGTTGTTTTGGTTGTATTTGGGTCAGTGCAGCGCGCCAAGAAGTAGCAGCCGCAGCAGCAGCGGCGGCTCTCAAGGGCTGTTTAGAATAGCGTATCACACGTTCAAAAGAGCTGCTCAGATTGAACAGCAGCAGCAACAACAACAATGACAGCCGCAGCGTTAGTAATAGCGGCGGAACTCGGTCGCGGCCGTGTGGAAGTAGCCGGAAAACAGTACTGATTTGGGAAGCATTAAGGCTCAGGTTTCATAATTCACGTTCTATCTCCATGAACTATAGCATAGAACACGCACACCCAAAGTACCACGCAGGGGAAAGTATATTGTCAACACAAACGGTCGAACTCGCAGCGGACGTGGGTGTAAGAATCGTATCACAATACTGAGGTCCGCGCGTGTACGGCCATCACCACGTCGCATCCTGCCAGTTAACGTATTCTCGAGGACGTAAACTCACTTACAGAGAGTGGCAATACGGGTTTGTCGCAAGTATGGGAAGCGTACTATAGAGAGGGTATTACGAATACACAACAAGCAACGACTACCAAGCACGGAATTTTATTACGCGGTACTTACCTATCCAGAATAACGCAGTAGCCTTAAGAGGCAGGGGGTAACGACTGCGAAGAAAAAAAAAAACAAACAAACAAAAGTCAGAAACCGATCGCGGCCAGCGATTTTGCCAGTACGGTGTATGCGGCAAGGCAATCGGCCTTACACCGAGGCAAGGGGTAATGACTGCGAGCAAAAAAAGTCGGAAACGGATCGCGGCCAGCGATATTGCCAGCACGGTGTACGCGGCAGGGCTCAACGCCATACACGGAGGCAAGGGGTAACGGCTGCGAGCAAAAGTCGGAAACGTATCGCGGCCAGCGGTATGGCCAGCACGGTGTACGCGGCAGAGCTATACGCCATACACCGAGGCAAGGGGTAACGGCTGCGTGCAAAAGTCGGGAGCGTATCGCGGCCAGCGATATATCCAGCACGGTGTAGGCGGCAGGGCTAAACGCCATACACCGAGGCAAGGGGTAACGGCTGCGAGAGGCAAGGGGTAACGGCTGCGAGAAAAGTCGGAAGCGTATCGCGGCCAGCGATATATAGCCAGCGCGGTGTAGGCGGTACACCGAGGCAAAGGGTAAGGGCTGCAAGCAGAAGGCGGGTACCGAAGGTTGAGTGCTAGCCGGGGCCCGGTGAAATCACGGCGAAGCCGTTCGGGGGATATACGTACCTCTTTATCAACTATCATAGCAGGGATAGCGCACGCATTATCTTTACACAACGACTAATCTTCCCATAACACGAGAGGCACGGTGTGGCGGTTAAAACGCCAGGGCGCCAAAAACGAGTGGCGGCGCCGGCGCTCGCCAACACCGTTAGGAAGAAGTAGGCAGGGCCGTATCGTGCCTTACCGTGGAGTGCGAGAAATATTAATGCGGCGGGGTATATACTTCGTATATAGACAAGGCCCAGATATTGCGCGTGGCTTCGAGAAAACCCAGATACCAACAAATAAACAAATATCAATGCACACGTCATTCTATGCGGCGTGCTTTCGCAAGGCTATAACAGTTTCCAAGTCCTGTGTACGTGGCCGCGACCGAGTCGGTCAGACACACCGGGGTAGCGAGCGTCACGAATTATGAGCGCATGACTCAGGCGACAACATATCGCGCGGTCGGAACCGGCAGAGTAGATATACTCTAACAAATATGAGAAGCTAGACCCCAGTCGCATTTATTTTATTTTATTTATTTGTTATTTATGTGGTAGCGCCACGACCGGTTGCGCTGCAGTCGGATACGGCGGGAAAAGCGAGGGCTGACACAACCGTGACCCTTCCGTCCCGTCCCCGCTGCCTGCCTACACCGGTATTCTCGGGGTGAGCTAGGATCACTTGGCTCGGCATATACGGCGGCGACCAAAACGCCCAATACCGCGTTGCGCGGGTATGATATAAGCACGTAGGTGTGGGATATATATATACACCTGGTATACAGGTATGTATGTAGACACTTAATGTATACGACGGTCAACCAGTACCGAGTACGCGGTATAGACTCCGAGCAAACAAGGGGTCGGCGGTGGCCGATGCTCGCTGAAAGCACTACGCAGCAGTATGAATAGCTGTATCATCGAGTGATATCATGTACAAGAACAAGTGTGCTGGTAAATGGGATCTTCTGTTTATTTATTGATGATATACTCTTGGTAGGTGGCTGCGAGCAAAAGCCAAATACGGAGATTTTACTGGGATGTAACGCGCAGACGCGAGGTACTTTACATTTACCACAGGCACAAGTTACCAAGCACGGAACTGTTCGTTTATAACATTACTCGTGGCTGCAAGAAGTAAAAACCAGATACCAACAGATACATATACGATCGTAGGTCAAATGTATATAAATCTTACAGCATGCGGCTCGAATACGTGAGGTTATTCTACGTGCACTGCATTCAACAATTACCAAGCCGAGGGTAAGCGGTCGCGAGCAAGAAAGCCAAACACCGCGGGTGCAGCGATCGCTCTGCGGCGATCGACATCACTATGCGTGATAAATTATAAATATTAGGAGTCAGGCGAGGTGTGGGCATTCTTACTTCCAACTGGAAAGGATTCGCGCGGTGGGAGCTGGACGGGAATACAATATGGAAAGTGCTACATCACGGCCACATGGTTATCTAGCCGACTTTGACCGTGAACACGAACACATCTATGGATCGTGATTATACCGTGAGACTATTGTTATATTGGCCCACTGCTATACTTTGTTTACCCCTTGGTTGCTGACACCGGTATGCCCACTTTCGGTGATGGGATAACGGCGGGGTATGCACCGATATGTCTCTCTTAAGCCGCGGCTAGGCGGTGGCCCCGTTGGGTTGTATGATAGGTCGTCCACTTTGCTCCGCAGCGCCGAGGTTGGACACCGCGGTGTCTTGTGTACGCTGAGCTGCTATCTCTTGTTGTACTACTTATATGTGGGGGTTTTTACGCCAGTACTCGACGAGGCAGGAATGCCTTCGGGGTGATATATTGTATAGCAGCGGGTGATGACAGTCGATGTATCCACTTGTCGCAGGTGCGAGCCCACTTGTACATCTACCTTACAATCTGGAGCTGCCCGCAGCAACAAGCAGCACAGCAGATAGCGCTCACATGTAAGCCACTGTTAACCCCTTTGGGGGGTCTTGAGCGCGGAGAGGTGTGGGAATTATTCGACGATTGCAAACGTATACAAGGTTCCCCGTCGGGAGGTATATAGTTGACTTGAAATCCCGGCGGTGTCGCGAGTTAAAGAGGGGAACACCGAACAAATGCGTTCCTCCTGCGCATACGAGCCAGTGCGAGGTATGCCGGAATTTGGGTATGCCAGGTACAGTATGTCCGCACACATTATTTATTCATCTACGAACAGTTGCGTGCATAGCATCCTCAGAGAGGTGTATGTATTCTCAGCAGCAGAGCAGCATTGGCAGCGTTAAGGAGCATGGCTAGCTATTATCTGGGCATGAACATCATTGACTCGCGTTAGAGTGTGTCTACTTAAGACTCTGTGTGTACACTTGTACATCTACCTTTCAAACTGGAGCTGCCCGTAGCAGCAAGCAGCACACCCAGCAGAAAGCTCTCATATAAGCCACTTTAACCCCTTTGGGTCTTGAGCGAGAAAACGTGTCGGAACTGTTGGACGATTTTATATAATTATTCCACATACGTCAGCTGTGAGTTTGACTAATTGAATGGTTGATATTCAACCTTAGGGGTAGCTGCGCAGCGAGCGCCACAGTAGATTTTGCTATCATATACTGGTACTTGGTAAGCCGCGGTTAAGTGAGTACGTGGTTCCGCTCCAGTTAGAAAGCACGCTTGATGTTGCCCGTGTCTTTAGACCTATACTACAAGTATGTGTATACTTACGACACGGGTATTGTATTCCTGGTGTTTTGTTTACAATATTTTAGGCTACGTATTCATATGGTGTCGATTTATCCGCAGCAGCCGCGTCTACTACAGTAGTAGCAGCACCAGCAACAGTTCATGGAGCAGGTGGGTTTCTCACTCGCGTTGTACCAGGTACGTATAGAGCATCACACTATTAATGGCAACCGCAACGCTCACAAGGGCAGAATTTACCCTCGAGGGTGACTGCCTTGTTATGTCTACATATTGTATACCACGTACACATCAATACTTGGCAGTTGTAGTGTTAATAGTACATACAATAGTACTGTCTGTACTTTGGTTTCCGTAGTTTTCTTCCTTCGGAGTCACCATGAGTGATCCACGTTGAAGATCATGCTGCACACTGTCGGGTGGCAAGAATAATAATAATGGGGTGTACGGTCTATATATGCAGCAGCAACGTCTGCGAGCACCAATACAAACAAGGATAATTGGCATGCAGCAACGGAGCAGCAGTCGCAGCAGCAGCGGATTCAAAAGTTGAAAAGGGCTTCTGCGACCTCAATACTACAGCGCAGCAGCCGCAGCCTCAGCATCAGCAGGGCTTACAATAGTGCGGTTGTTATCTCATGACAGCAGCACGTACATGCACGTACAGCGCATTCCAACTCAGCGGCTACGTACATAAGTATTTATATGACGGCTGCACTCCCGTACTAATTATGTTCAGAGTATGAATACGCTTTCTACTCCTTTACATGTATAGGACACCATACACATCGTGTCCCCCCCGTGGCTACACCGCTATTCTGTTGTTCTGCCGTGGACAGCATCGCGACCCTCGCATTATTCCTTGATTTTGCAGAACATGTAACGCACACAACACAGCAGTGTGACAAAATTAATCCATCGGGGTCACCTTACTGGTGCCTGCGTGGGGACTTTACGTTTTCCCGACGGTTGGTTTGGGCTGGCAGCGTCGTTTTCACCCGTTCACAATACTGTCACGAGAATATGGCACACGTCAGTCAGATGACCTTTTCGTAGAAACGAAACAACGCTGTGTAATAACTTTCAAGCTTGACCGGAGGACGGGAGGTCCATGGTAAACGGTGGCGAGCGCTGTAAATATATTCGAGGCAATGCGTATACGAAGTACATATTTGGTTTACCTGGAGGTACTACAGTACAACAGTACTGCTGTGAAAGTTATTTCCCTGCTCTATTTAGTGTGCTATTTTACTTTAATATTTGCTTTAGCCCCAGAAACGTTTCCTCCGCGCCGCCACAGCATCAGCGAGCCGCAGCAGCAACAGCGGCAGAGGTGTCCACAAGGAATGCGGCTGGCTCAAAACGGCCGCGCAGCAGCAACGTGGCGAAACTGCAGCAACTATACTGCGTCACGCGTTTACGGGCCGCGCCCAATGTCTGACACTGGTTAATTCGTACCAGTATAATATACGAATATTTGGGTGGTAGGCTTCAATATATTCATGATATAGGGAGAAAAGCACCACCTGCCGACTGCAACGTTATCTACAGCAGCAGAGCATACACCGGTAGCATGGTTGGCTCTCTGAGCAGCAAAACAGTACCGGTACCAGCCGGAATAGCAGCGAGCAGGTATTAACAGTAACCCAATACCAGCAGACCCGTAAGTACTTTGAGCAGCGGCAATTACGCAGCAGCAGCTCAACAGCACCGCTGAAAGTCTGAGCAGCGGGGGCAGCTGCGTCTATTTTCTGCAACGACGGCGCCCGAATGGTTACACTCCCGAGGGAGGCAGTTTCCCCGGTTTTCCCATGTTGTCAGTACGGCGAAATATATCGTACCAGTTGGGTTTTCGCTCCTTTCAGATTTCATACTCTTGGTTTCACCGCGCCGGCACATGCCGAGGCATTATTGCGTGGAATAGGTATTGACATGCCCCAGCATGGGACTCCGGGGCTAATGGGAGCAGGTATGTGACAGGCTTGCTGCGCAATCACGGTGACAGATGCTTGGAGACGAGATTGGGCTTCCTCGCCATTTGTATCGAGACAAGCGGGGTCATACCTGAGGGGCCGGGGTCAGCGTCCGAAGAAGCAAAAACAAAACCATGGGGGCATGCCGTGGGAATAGTCGCCTAACCGGGATGATTCCCCGCGACGCCGAGATGCACCCGCTCATCGCACGCGGGTGCATGATGAGGTGGACCGACGCAACATCAGCAAACATGTTTACGTGCGTTATCACGGATTGCTTCCGTTCTGTACGAACGTTCCGGTGCCGTGCGGGGAGCGCAAGCACTGGCCAACGTGAACAACAAGGCGGCGTTGCAGGGGCACCGGCGGAATGCTCAACCACTATGAACCCCATGCGCGTAGGAGGCTCGGAGAGCAAGTCGTTGACGGGTACGACCGTTGACAAGATCATAAAGATCGGGAGGGGAAAACGGAGAACGTGTCGAATTTCTACATCGGATCGACAACTTGTACACGGGTCCAACCGTCAAAGAGGAAACGGGACCACTTCTACGCGACCGCGAGCGAGTTGTCACTGTCTCCACTGTTGAGTCAGTTTTCTCCGCGTTCGCGCCGACGCACGCCTAAAGTATTACCAGGTATATACAGTACTACGAAGCAAGTTTGGGTGAGACGACACATTGCCTGGTAGGTGGCCAATGACGAACTAAGAAACACAAGGAAGTTTGGGTAGGACCACCGACCGGGGCAGGAGGCCTCATCCAATCCAATACTTACATTGAATGATCGTTGGCAGCGTGAAAGAATACTGTAGTAATATCGGGACCCAATCAAATGAACCCATCTTTGGCACAAAGGTTGTGAAGCCAGGATTTGGTCCGAACTACTGTGAATTGATATGCACGAAGCGATCAGTCTGTCGAAGCCTGGCTACCCTGCGAGAACAGGGTAGACAAAGGAAACATACAGAGGATTTATAGCAGGCCTCGCCCCTCACCTGGCAGCGCCTTGGCGCTGGCCCTTGCGCCCGCGCCCACGGCGCCGCCCTCTCGCCTACGAGGGATCGGAGCTCGTACGACTTCTATTTTCAACACAACAGCCAACCCGGTCCACAACACGCGGACACCCTTCGATCAGAAAGCCGGTAGATAGCGGCAAAAGGGTTTGAGTTTAGGGCTGGGCGGGGCGGAAGTGGATAGACGACCGAGCCATGGTCAACATTTCCTGCGGCAGTGCCCCAACAACGAGGTATGCAACGGGGAGCGTACTGCGGTTTGTAGGTTGCTTTCATCCATATGTCACGGGTGCACGTACTGTTTTGTACACCTGGTACATGAATATTTTGAGCAGCAGAGAAAAACAGCACCATATTGACAGCTGGTGATGTTGTCCTCACATCTACCTGAAATCTCGCCCTTGGTCACAGAACAGGCTATGGCTACGTATGTACCTGGTATGTATGCAACGGGGAGCGCGGTTTGTGGGTTGCTTTGATCCATATATATGCATACCGGTATTTCGAGCAGAATAGGAAAACAGCATCATATAGACAAGACAGCTGATGATGATGTTCTCACATCTTCTGGAAAAGCTCGCCCGTGATCACAAAACAGGCTATGGCTATTACGTAGGGCGTGCAGACCTGCGACAGCTACTATTGTCAACACCGCCACCGGCAGAGTTTACACAAGCGTGCCTGCGAAATCAAGACAGCAGCACGCAGCAGCAAGCAGCACAGATAGCATCGGCAACATGTTACAGCAGCGACGACCTTGCAACAGGAGAAGGTGGTTGCAGCATGGACCACACAGCCGCAGCAAGCATCTGCCGTCTACTTCGAGGTATACGGTACCGGGTAAAAATTTAAAAACGTCAGCTGTGAGATGGAGGATTTCGTCGAAACTCATCTTTGCAAGCTGCGTGGGATACTTCGATCGCGCGCACTTATAATGTAGTATTAATAGCTGGACTACGCTCAAACGGACGTTAGTCACAAACATTTCCCGAATGCTGTGGGGCTGGTGCGCGTATGCGATACGCTTATGTATGCTCATGTGCTCATGCTTGGTTTCACCTTTCTTTTGGGGTCCGCACGTAGGTGGTACGTGTTATATTTTGTGAATTTCAGTGTAGGGTTGTCGTAATTACGCGTAAGTTTTAGGTCTGATCTGCCGTAACCGGCATCCCTGCTGAGTCGTACAGTATACTCGTCCAACCGCGGCCTACACTGCACACGTACATGTGTATATACAAAGCTTCCCAAAGCCACGCACTATACGAAGGGAAAAGCGTACGGGATCACACGTACGTCACCATTATAGATCACATGTACGTCACCATTATATATCTGACAGCTGCTGCTGGATAGGTCTGATACGACTATGATATGCGTAGGCGGGGTAATTTGGCTGGGCAAGAGAGATACGAGTACATATATACGAGCACGTACCTTTCAGGCCTGCGAATACGCGGTTCAAGGCACCTACGCACGATCCTGCAGTTCAAAAAGGGAGACTGGAACTACTAGGTTTTAGTATCTACCACGTAGCCATGTACAGCAGCAGCGACACACATATACGAGTACGTACCGTACAAGCCGGGGACTACGCTGTTCATAGAGCCCACGTACGCCAGCTGGTATGGTGTGTACGGTTCATACCAGCTCGCGGCTATTCCGGCGGTTACCGGTATCATACTGTGCGCTACCTCTTGCTGAGGTTTAAGCGGTACTTGACAGACAGCAGTTTTCAGCTTATTGATTTATTGTTTATTTTAATTTTAAATGTTGCATTTTATTTTGGTTTGTCTTTCCTTGTTACCAAACTACTATACCAGGTCTCAGTGTGGAACAATGGGCCCTGCACCCTTGACAGTGCACGCTTCCCCCTGCTTAAGCTCGTGATACCTGTGACCAGCGTGGCGTCTCATAGCGAGACGAGGGGGGGGCACCAGGGTCACACAGTCGCCACGGCACTCTCGAACGGCAACACCCCCCCCTTCTTCCATCAGCATCAGCGGCTCATATCAGAGCGACAGCAGTACCCTCGAGACTCAACTGCGTACACGCACCACCTAAACTGAAATCCCGTATACGCTGATCGTGATGAAGTGGTCCATGCATCCATTAACGCATACCAGTACGTAGGGACGAGCGGCAAACGATAGCAACAGCAGCGGCAGTAGTTGCAGCATGGGTACATGACTACCACGTATATGTGACTCCGGGTACGGTCTGGCCGTAACAATAAGCGGTGCAGACGGTTACAGCAGCATGCAGAACCCGCTAAGGACCCGACAACCATGGGTGTATATGAATGCATGGCTCCGCAACGCACGTGTTCCGCAAGCACGTTTGATGTTGCCCGCCTACGTTATGTTCTTCTCGATGTACCTGGTAGGTATTATAATCCGGGTGCCTTCATTTACCTTGTTTATTGTGTTATGTTCACCGCACTATTAACAGCAGCGGCTACTGTTATTAGGACATTCGCTCTATTGCGGCACGGGTGTGACGGGCAACACGACCTCTGGACGGCAAGCGTCGAGGGGTCCACGTGAGAGTAGCAGCAGCAGTTTGACAACCCGCGTGCAAAGGTTGGACAAGGGACCCTGGCTGGATCTTTGACCAGAGTCTAGACCGCTACTTGGAGAATCGATTAATCTACCGAAGAAATATACTGAAGTCCTTCGT
>JAYJLZ010170298.1:0-11138 GCA_036873915.1 Tubulanus ruber | reverse complement strand
GAAAGGCAGTACTTTAAAGACTAACTAACATTTTAATGTCACGAGCTTTCGCTGATAGTAAATAACAGCTTCATCACCTGCTTGATTTTGCAATATAATTCTATTTCAATCCGTATGGCGGAATTAGCTTGAAATTGCAGAACTTTGTCATGATTGTGAGACAAAAGATAAAACAGTGCACAAAATCTTAAACGTGTATGACTTGTCGCAAAAAATTGATCGGTAAAAGTAATTGAAGCTACTTTAAAATCAGTCGAATTTTCTTTATTAAAAAATTGTGGATTTAGAGTGAGTGAGTTAGTTACTCTTATAATAGATTTCGTATTAATTCATGATTTCGTATAATTCGTTAACAGTCATTCTTATGATGGTCCGTTGAAGTGTATCGAAAGTGATTTAGGATGATTTAAGCCACACCTTATTCGACAGCTATAATCGCGGTCCTTCCAAAAAGATTTAGAATATAGAATTACATTTGGCAGTGAGTTTGGCTTTACGAGAGTGTTCTGGCAAAACCTCGTATGTGCAAACAAAAAAATTTTACAAATAAATTATTTTAAATATTTTTCCATCACATAATATTGATATTAAAAAAATAAGGTTTCCTGTTGGAATATATACTTTATGTGATGAAAATAATACTTAAAATAATTCATTGAGGAAGTTTATTCCTCCTCCTGTAAATTTTTTTGTTTGCACATACGAGGTTTTGCCAGAACACCCTACTTATCTTCATAGCAACAAACATGAGTTGAGGATAATAATTATTTCTTATCACGTCGTTCATGATTTATCAGAATACGGACTTGATATATTAACACTACCCAAAGCCGTGCGTAAACAAATCATAAACAAGACACATTAATCAAAACTTTTTTCTTCATTCATTTTTGTTGGACAAATTATTTCAGTGATTTTAATATGCGAAAAAAAATCGTATGTAAACAAAAAGCCTTTAAGCATATTTTACTATACTAATTCTTCGCTTATTTCCATCTGCAATCATATGTCAATGTCAAACGTACACGAAGTCACTCGCATACGTGGAGGAAGTTTGGTTTCAAATTAAAGACATGGTTAGACTTTTCCAAATTTCTTCTTATTCCATTCTGTGTTTTTTTTTTCTCAATTCGTGGTGGTATTTATGGTGGCGAAAAAGGGACATGCTCGTTTTGGCTCGTTTTGGCGGGTCGCGAAAACGAGCCAAAACGAAGCTCTCATTTTGGCTCGTTTTGGCGCGACACATGTTGAAAAATAATTCAGAAAAATTAAATTGTTTTCGCATGTCCCTTTTTAGCCACCATAGTTATTAGAGGGCCGAGTGAATGTTACTTTGAGCTAAGTGTGATACACGTATCGAGTTGCTTTATATGTGTGCTAAAAGACATGTGTATACGGTGATATTTGTCAACTGCATGTAGTATGTCTACTCTATTGATCTGAAATCTTATCACGCAAACGGTCGGAAAACGCCAGATTTTCAATTCAATTTACGGCAGTCAGAGCAAGAAAATGAGAATAATAACACGCTTTTTTCGTTAGCGATGCTGTCCAAAAAGTCAATCACGCATGCAGGTCAGATAATTGCCTAGAAATTGGAGTAAAGGCGATAGTAGTTCAAACGAACAAGCGCAATGTACGTGTGTGATTTTGTATCGTGTGAACAAATCCAACAAATTCGGTATTATTATATCAATCGTTGTATTAATTTGGCGGTCGTAGTTATAAGTACAAATTCTTTATTCTGCAAAATATAAGGGCTTAGTTAAAAGTCGAAATGTTGAGATTACTAAGCCAATTACGAGGATAAATATCATGTTTGATATTTTCGTCATCATGGAGTCTTGTTTTAAAATTCTTAGAATCTAGGATTTCTATTCTTTTCGATTCTAATATCAAGTTGAGGCAAAACCGAATATCGCATTGGAAAATTGGACTGTGAGATATACGCCGAAACTTGACTTCATAAGACTTATTTTAGTCTGTTATCAATTATGTAATAATAAACATGCACAATAAATTAAAGCATTGTTGAAATCGTGACAGTTCCATTTGATTGATGGGATGATTCCAAAAACATCTATTAATTTGATGGTTAAAAAACGAATGAAACACAGCAGTAATTTTGAAGAAACTTTGTAAGGCATCCATCATCATGTATTTTTTTCAAAAAAAATGTTTCCATTGCCATTGAATTTAATTTTCAGATTACAAACGTTGGGAAATTAAATATAATATTTATTATTATTTAGAATATATGCAGTACCATCCACGCCTTAATCTACAATGCGATATATATATATATCCTACATATCTATGATATATCTAAACCTCAAATCTCTCTCTCTGTGTATTAAAACTGTATGCGGCAGTATCAGGATACTATTGGAAATTTCAAGCGCTTAAACCTACACAATTAGATTTCCCGATAGTACGTTGACCAACGAAGAAAAAGTAAACGTTTAATGGGTAACATTTTCGAACAAAAAACATCCTGGGGACATATAGTAAAAGTTGCAGAAAACTAAGGGGAGTTACCTGTAACTCTTAAAAAGTTGCAGATAACTCTAACTTCCGAGGAACACTACAATATGTCCCCAGGACGCCGTCGTACGATACATATATTTTTCACGGTTGAGCGGCAAATTAATCATTCAACAACTCAAACAGATCCAAACAATGTATGACATTTATTCTGTAAAAGCTTTCTAATACAAACTTACCAGTAAAATGCAAATAGACAGCTCTCGCACCGCGATATTTAACAGAAACGTTACAAATGACACAAGCTATTTTTTCAAACATCAGACCTGTATTTGAGCACAACATCCGTATCGTTGGTTCTTAAAATTTAAGTTTTTTTCATGTTTTATATGCCAAATTCCATTAGTTGAAAAATAATCTTTGTGACAGCGTTCATATACCTAGCCCTTCCTTTCTTCACAGCTTCATAATGGCACACTCTTAAAACCTTTCTAGAGTCAAAACCCTTTAGAAAAAATTATTATTTTAGAACTGAACAATCATGCAATCATGACATGAATATTTTTTGCTGTTAACAGTACGAATTAGTAGTGTGTCATTTCTCCTTTTTATAGAAGTTTGTTTTGTCGGCTCAGACATGGCTCAGCTCAGTTATCTGGAAGATTGGCTAAATGGTTTAGTTTCCTGTCTAGTTTTGGTTCACTAATCAATTTATATTCGTCACGTTTGGTCAGTCCATCGACAGGCCGTCACATATAGCGACGGTATATTGCAGGCACATCATCAAATTTGATTTTCTGATCCATGCAGCTCAGTAGCTGTGAGTGTATAAAGGTGATTCACAGCCTGACATGTGTAATTATACCTCCCTAATATCACCTCGCGAAATCAGCAGGGAATTGTTGCCATTGTAGCTCGGATATAATAAATTCCTTTTGATTACATTTTCTTTTAAAAGCATTATTTGATTTATTATAAATATTATTTAATATTTTAACCGAAAATTTAATCTAGAAATACCGATATTCATGTTATTAAATACGGTACATTTATTTTGTCTCTATTATGAATTTTAACCGATAACCGATTTAAACCCATTAAACACCGACTGGACGCGATTTCAGTGAATAATATATAATATATACTTACCATTTATGGTTTTATACTTTCTGAGTATGACAGATATTGAAGAGTGCGCTGCACTCTCTTTTAGGGCAAACTAATTCCCTGTGTCAGTATAATTGATATAAAAATCTCCACTATATATCACATAAAGTTATAAACGTCAGATCATGGACAAAGTTGTTCTGTTCCTGCCGTATACATGACACTTGTCAGTGTTTTTAGATGAAGACCAGTTTGTGATGATTCATAATTTTCTAGTATAAATCAGGATTAATGCAATGTTATAAACTTTACGAATGAAGAAACTACGAAACTTTTTTTTACTTTCATTCATTTCTATGGCCTACTATAAGATAATATTATGTACGAACTATTGAACAAATCGATTTCATATAATTTTTTTCATCCTCACTTTGGATTTGAAGGAAAATTGGCCTTATTTAAATTCAATTTCATATATACTGTTTAAATATATTTATATATATATATAATTTTTTTATTGCATTCACCTTGGTGTTCATGTCTGTAATAAGGAGATTTTGAGTTCCCTCGGACTCGCAGATTTAAGAGACAGGCTTTTTTTAAATTTTACTTTTTGAGTTAAAGCTTAAATTAATGGGACCATTTTGTCATTTGTATTATCATGACACGAAAAAATATGTTTTTCTTTTTCTCATTTCAGATACCTTTAGTTAACTCTTGTATATAAAAATGATTTGCTAAGTTGCTGTGACGTTGATGCATCCCCGTAAGTTGACCTGCTTTTTTGGAGACTTGGAATAAAACATAACTTTGATGTTGCGGATTTCAAGTATGGTATACTAAATCGCTAAGCCAAGACGGTAATTCCGTCTAATAAGCTTTGATTACCATTTTTGTGATTGTGTGGCGCATTATCTGCATTCTGTTACGCGGGATATGGTCAATCTACATCCTTAGAGCTTTTAGCGTTAATGGCGATGAGAATAACGCATAAGTGCTGATGCGGTTTTTAGCTGCAACGTGTGCATCGCGGAAGCTGGTTTTAGCTGGTTTTTCACAGTTTTTTTAAAATTGCGATTTAAGGAACCTATTTACAGTGCGGCAACCGTTGTGTTTGTAAACTAATTTTAATCGTAACGTTGGTGATTGATGTTCAAACTGTTACCTCAATGTGGATTTATGCGCTCCGTAGTGACTTCTAAGATTCATTCAGCCAGTGAGCTTTGTGACATTTAAAAATCTAATTTGGGGATACTTTATTTGGATTCGATTTATTTCTGACGGAATGTTCACATAATCTACTTAATCTTAATCGATTGGATAAGCATTCCCCGTAATGTCCATCATCGCTAAACCATAATTTCATCCATCGCCGGGCGACGCTGGATTTGCATCTTCTACAAAGCAAAGCGATAAATCCGTCTCGTAATTACTTTGACTAAATTCGCGATTACATGGAAAAGTACAAATTTCCATTATCAACTTGATTTCGCGTTCCGCGTTTGGATTGAAGCTATAATTGCGGTTATTTGTTTGAATAGCATCTATGTGCAAGGTGATTATGGTAAAAGTTTTGCGTATTGCAGAAGCATTAAGACAGAAACCTGAACAACTACTTAGTTTTAAGCAGTGTCTATGAAATTTTTGAATGAAGTTGCCTTGGGAAAGCAAAAGATTCGCCATTCCAAACTTAGTCACGGTGTCGAACTGGACCCTCAAGGGAGACTAACGCCGCGAATATCAATGTTTCAAAGTAAGTCAGTTCCATTTTACAATTTCTCTGAGACTTCTGCCGGTTTCTATGAAACCATTAGCTCAGCCAATGATTCTCGGGTGTCACCTGTTACTCTCTTTCCTGAACTGAACAATCCGGCCAAACGTTTCTACCCCGGTGCAGATTTAACGCAAAGTAACGTTTCTAATTCCGACAATGTGACGTTATTTTTGTGGGATGGTCCTTCTAGTCACGTGAACAGCACGTTGAACGGAACAGCAGACGGTGAGCAAACGAAAAGTCCAATTCTTGGTATACTGTTGTGCACCTTCGTTGTGATTGTGATAGTCGGTAATTTATTGGTTATCGTTGCCGTTGCGAAAGAACGATACCTTCGCAGCGTAACAAATTATTTGATCGTGTCTCTAGCTGTTGCGGATTTAATGGTCGGAAGCATCGTTATGCCTTTCAGCATAATTCAAGAGATTATGAGCGGATTTTGGGTATTCGGACCCGAATGGTGTGACATTTGGCATTCGTTTGACGTGTTAGGTAGTACTGCTTCAATACTCAACCTATGTGTGATTGCATTAGACAGATACTGGGCTATCACTGATCCGATAGCATATCCAACTAAAATGTCTACTAAACGTGTATGGATACTGATAGCCTTAGTTTGGGTGTGCTCGTCTGCGATATCGTTTCCCGCTATTTTGTGGTGGCGAGCCGTTGCGCCAGAAATTCGCATAAAGTCTACATGTGAGTTCACGGACGATAGTAGTTACTTACTGATTTCATCTCTCGTTTCATTTTACGTGCCATTGTTTATTATGGTATTTGTTTATTATCGGATTTATACAGCAGCTACGCAGCGGACCAAGACACTGAACTCGGGTGGGAAAATCGTCACCACGGAAGGTTGTCGCGGTGAGGTAATGACTTTACGAATGCACCGCGGGAAAAAAGACGTAAATAACCAGCGCAACGGTCATGAACATTTGACGTATCAACGGGCACCTTTCACGGACACGGAGACGGATAGCGCGTCACACTTCACGCGGTCAGATAGCGAGGACGATCGTAGACCGGCTAGATTCATTAAGAAGAAAATACAGAAGTTTGCAATAAGTCGCAAATTGAGTAAATTAGCGCGGGAGCAGAAAGCAGCCAAGACATTAGGAATAGTTATGGGCGTTTTTGTAGTATGCTGGGTACCATTTTTTATGTACAGTTCCTTGAAGGCTATTTGTCATGAATCGTGTATAGGACAGCCGGGGATTCTGTTCCCGATATTTACTTGGTTGGGATACCTGAACTCCGGGATGAATCCCATCATATATGCTTTGTCCATGAGAGACTTTAGACGCGCTTTTAAACGTATTATGTGTATGTACTGCCCTAAAAACCCCTTACCAATCGTCACCGCGAAGAAGAAGAAGAAAGAGACGTGTGTGCGTAGTCTGTCAAATTCAAGTTTCAGCGGAAATATTTCTGAACGATACACAGCTATGAAGTTATGACAATTACAGGTTGGTCGCAAACTGGCAGAATCGAACACCTGACAGTGTGCGACCGTAAGCTTTTCTTGAAATTTCCCATTTGTGCAGAGTACTACTATACATGTCGTAAACAATGCCAAACCCAGTGTATTTTAATATGTATTAAACATACAGAATCTCACATCTAAAGCAGCTCAAACTTTGCAAAACAATATTTTTTGGCTGTGAATCTATTATCTGTACATGGGAATTCAAGAAGACGGATCCTGTAATTAAAAGGTTTAAACATGTAATGAATTTTATTTCACATAAAGTTTAATTACTGCACTTAAGCTTAAATAGTCTGCCACCACAATACATATTGCAAGCACACGCATTTATTAAAAAATATGTTTGAAGTCAACATCATCGACTAAACCATAAAATCAGATTCCACCAGACCCACGAAGCTTTTTCTCATAAAATCAGCCAATAGAGATCAATATTCAAAATCTTCCATCGAATCAGACTGCAATAACGAGCCCTATACTTTTGGATCGATTCACGTTTTGCCATTTATCGAACACTCTGTTGCAGTAGCGCATCATTTAGTGGCTGTTTATTCTAAATTGATTGATTATTTCCATCGATGTGTCCAGATAATCTCATCTAAAGCAAATGGCCCCTCAATTTTTGTAGACATGCTGCGAGTTTAATTCGTCATGTTGTCAGTATTCAGAGCTACATGATGGCGGTTTCCATTTTCTCTCGACCTCTCCTATTTCCCGATATTGCTTTGGTTTTTCGAAATGTGTTCTATCTATCTATTCGCTTTACCCATTCCATGTTTCCGGTATTGCGTTGCGTCTTCTTCGTATCTTAAAAGCGGTGATAGAGACGGAACGGGTTGTAAGTTTATTGCCCTAAGGACGAGCAAAGTCGGTGGTGGCCATTTTCGTAACATAGTTTAAACATACAGTTCTGGCTTTAATAATTACTTGCGGAACCACAGATTGTGTTAACCTGCATCAACACCTGTGCATGGCAATATTTTCCGGCGTCGTAAGTTTTTAGGTTTGTGTTATACTTTGCATTCAATTTATTGAAAGTTCATTGAAGAACTCAAATTCTAATCTCAATTGTGTAATGGTTAGCGTTTTTGTCAACACCTTACAAAAATGAAAAAACTTCAAAAAGAGAAAATTGAACGTCAAAAAGAGAAAATTGTTCAGTCAGAAAATATAATTGTCAATAAATGTTCTTTTCTTTATTACGAGAAACGTTCCACATGCGACATATTATGTTTTTTTAGTTTTCGCGATTGACTCTTCTTCAGAAAAGTATTCGAATATGTCATTTAAATCTAGACGCACTTAAATAACATTCAGCATTAAGCATTTTGTAACCCTTTTTGGTGCCCCGTTTATGAACTTAAAAACAATATAACGCTTAAGCATATCACGTGTTATATATTTATTATGGGCTGTTTCGGGTAATTAATTTTTATAATTGTATTTTCAAAATATATCTATCCTACATTTGCTTTCAACGTCAATAATTCATAGCAATTTAAACTTCTAATAATTATATCAAACGGTGCGAATGATGCTCGTTTTATTTCAAAAAAACTTTTGAGATCTTCTTCAGTGGATTTATCTTCAGTAACTAATTCCGTAGGAAGTTTATTTTTCACCTTTGTCGTTCTTTATCTATACGCCATTGCCGCAAAGGAATGCCGACGCTAAGCTGTGATAAATCTTAAATCAGCTCTTTAATCGCACGCTCTTTGCTTGATTAATCACGTAAAATAAAAACAGTGCCCGACAATTTTAGCAATAAATAAATCCATCAAGCGCAAGATTTTATGGCAAAGCTAATGTAATCGACGATAAGTCTTCAATCGAATGAGATCAGGTAATTTTACGATTCACTAGAGAAAAGAACCTAATACCTTTAAATTTCATCATTTCCATGCATGGTTCATGACCTTGGCTGTTTCGATTCATTTTCATAATTCAAACCTGATTTAACCCAGTTATGCACATAAATTAATTAAATAAAAATATTGTGTAGTAAAACTGATCAGCTTTTATACAGCTTCGGTATGTATTTTATTGTGCGGCCCTCGTTGACACTGATAATAATTAATAAGATTAAGTAAATACTATATAGTCCAGCCATTGTGATAATTGAAGATGTGAATTGAGTATTTTGTGAATACGTGTTTGTTGATGAGTAATAAATAAATACAGCATCGTTTTTTATGAAGTTACTTTTGTTTTTTTATTTTTTATATTAAGCTCAGTCCACTTAGCACTGACGAACATGAGTTTGTGTAAGACAATTTGGGCAGTTTCTAAAATTTCAAGCATAGTCCGTAACAACGCTTTTACAAACATTGCTCTCTTTTGAAATTGACAACTGCTCAAAGGGAATAACATAAAGTTGACGGTTATAAGAATAAAGAAACAAAACGTTCGGTAACCATTAAGTTAATCTCCAGTTTTATTGTGATGACGCAACTGGGTGATCCGTAGAGAATTATCTACCGTAACATTGTGTCTAAGTTTGGCGTAGCTCAAAATGGTCATGAAAAAATATTTCCTCATAAATCCTTCGCATTCCCTTGCGTTACGATTATATTATCGAGCATGAGATAATTGTAATTTGAAACTAAATGGTAGGTATTAATCTAAAAAAAAGACTTCTGGCTGAATGTCTAGATGAAGGCTTGATGTGTTCTTTTTATCATCTACCAAGCCATCTCGCAAATGGTGCTCAGCTTCAGGGAGCCTATGATGGATAATCCTGTATAGAAGACGTATGAAATACAATTTCCGTCGATGTTGCTCTTCGGCCCGAGTACATAAAGGCGGCTGATGTTTAATTCGCTCATTTCATATTTCTCTGTCCCTGGAAAAAGATCCGGATAAAGATGAAAAGAAATCGACGGGATGCCTCCGTAGTGGTCACTGTAATAATATCTGTAAAAAGACAAGTAGTATAAGGCCATGGTGTTGCTCGAAAGGAAAATGGTCAGTGACAGACATAGCGCGTTAATTTCAGTACGTTTAACAGTTATTAATATACCGGCGGGTACCAAGAACAGAGATTTACTTTCGTTTTTAAGTGTTATATCAGGTGGATAACAAAAAGTTTTATTACAGTTGTGATGTTGTCACTCAATCTCATGATAAAAAAAAACACACTTAAGCTCGAATCCCAAATCACAAATATTGAATGAAGTGAAGATTAGCGGAAGAGAAAGATTTTGGCACATTTCAGTGTTTTAGCGTTCTAAGCCCGGATTTATTCTTATTGTTTGGATAAAAGCAGATTATATATAACCTGGTTCGTCCATCAACATCAACTATCTACAATGTTTATTTTTCATCCATATATTCGTTGCTTTTTCTTGAGAATCGTTAACATAATATAAATGATAAAATTAAATGTTAAAAAATCACCACAATGCATTTTACACTTTTATCAGTCGATGGTTATTAATAATGAGGAAAGATTAACCACAGGATTTTGGCACTAATTGCAGCAACACGTTTTAATCTTATCACTCAAGATATTGTTTGTTTCTAATTTTGTAGACCTTACAATTAATTAAAACTTAAGCAGGTATTAGATTGAAATTCTATCATACTTCGATAGGGTGTTACAAAAGTAAGTATATGTATTGTTCCACATATGGCACATGAATACTTTAGGAATGGCTTTTTAGAAAACTTATTCAGGTTATTTTTAGTTTGTTGGCTGATGCATCGATGGAAATTATGAGTGAGAGAAATTGAGACATAAGCGTAGGCCTACATGTACTGTTCAATTAAGATTGTTTACAAGAAAGATTCAATCCAGTTGTTTTCTATGCATCTGGTATGTTGATCCACTACAGCATATTTTGTGAGTATATAAATTATTTATTCTTTCCTGCGTTACAAAAGTTAAGTTATAACGCAGTGAAGTTGTACTTTTTGTGAAAAATGATATTTGCATATTAATTTAACTTAATATTTATATTATATTAGATTCTAAAACAGATGTTAATAAAACACTACATCATAGATGCAGCATCAAGGTTTGAAGAAAAAAACAAAGCCAGTTTGGTTATGTTGTGACTATCGTCTAAAGATGGCCATATATGTCTTAAGTATTACTAAAAAACACTAGTTTTGGCTTGTTGCGACAAGTGTGGTTTTATTCTAAACCCATTTATTGATATTATCCATTGGTGGAAGATATAAGCTCAAGTCCTCATGTTCAATGTGTCAAAGTTATACTAGATACGTAGGCCTACATTGTCATCACCACGTAACAAATTCACAGATACTTTTAATAACTGATAC
>JAYJLZ010170187.1:0-11139 GCA_036873915.1 Tubulanus ruber | reverse complement strand
TTTAAAGGAACACCGGATTCTACTAGAGCAAAACGGAACGGATTCCGGGAAAAACGGAACGGTTGGCAGCTCTGAATTATTATTCTACCTAAAAACCTAAGGTCAGCATGCATTGTCAAGCTTATTAAGATGTTGCAGTCATCATTTGGCAATAGAGACCGGGCGTTGGACGAGACCTACAACTCAAGACATTTGCGAGTATGAGTTCCCTGTAATTTATATCTGGACATCGTTGAAGATGAATACCATTTTATACTAGTATGCCCAAAATATTCATCCTTAAGAACCTAATGCATTGATAGAAAATTGCACAACCCTAATTCTGTATTTTAAAGCAAGCTGGACAGTGGAAAGACCTTACAACTATTATTCTCAAGGCTAATTCAAATCCGTGACAATAGTATAATATATGTAAGCTTCGTTCTACTCGTTCTATACCTAAGTGTTTTTTTTTTGATTTTTTCATATGTAATGTTTGATTTTATATTATAAAAAATACTTGTATTTTTGATATACCAATAAACTTTATCTAATATTAAAAGGAGGGTCGGATTTAAAGAAATTTCACTGGACAAGATACGTTGACCAGCTGCTTCAAATGTGTAGGCATCTTTAATTTAATTATCTAATTATAAGCAATATATGTCGCGCATCAATAATACATAATGCATAACTGATAAGATGTGCTCCACAGAATGGAAAGAAATTTTTCACCCATTTGTCACAATGATATAAAATTCCTTAATAACTACCGTACCTATGAAATGGAAACATCTAAACAAATGCAAGATCTAAAATTATAAGCCATCATAAAAGCTATTCAGCACAGTAGATAATAATTTACCTGTATTATTGTCAAAGAATCGTATATGCCTGTCTTCATGAGCTGCGATTGTAACGGGCAGGGTTGGATGACTTACTACCTGATTAATTTGGTTATGACTAATATTCGACTCTGAAAAAATAGAAATAATATTTATCTATCAAGAAAGAACATTTCTATGATGGGCATTCAGAGAGCAATTATTTCATTATTTCGGCCGTTTGCACGAGTGTCCACTAGTACTACAGGTGGACAAATTGACAACAGCGACAATGTAATAAAATAAAGAATTTATTGCACTTGAATTTTTTCTCGATAGCAACAGATTTAATTCTTAGCTTTATCTCATTAATCTTTCCAGACAAAGCACTGTTCTTTTCCATTAGAGTGGCCATATAACCAGGGTCTACTAATCTAAAACTCTATTCGGGTATTTTTCAAAAACATGCACGAAAAGGTACTTAAAGTTAAAAATTAACTATTTGAATCTGCAGGTGTTCATCGTTCATACGCAGTTGATACAAAAATAATTAACACTAAGTACTAAGTGATGTATTAAAAAACTTCAACAAAACACATTTAACAATAAACAATGAAATTAATTTTATCTTGAAAGGTCATGAAGGTCAACACGACCCAAGAAACACAAATTGCACAGTCATTATAAGCCGTATGGAGAATTGATCAATTACAATTTATATTTTCTGTATTATTTAACGTAATACTGAACAGACACAAATAAAAATCGAACTGGACCATCTTCACCAATGTTTTGTCCTAAAAGTGTCATTCTCATACACTAGGAGTGACTACATGGAGCATTGAAAGGACAGAAACTCCCGCGATTACATAAATGATGGTCAAAACTGTTACTGTATTGAACAATATTCGATTCTGGTAATCATCATATTTTCACAGTGGTTCTTATCAACCATGAAACTTGCCAGTGACGCGAGCATGCCTGTAAAAATAACAAGAAAATATCGATACGAGTGTATCTATGTCCCCCGCCGACCACAAGGTTGGGCTGCAAGTGATTACCGGTAATGTTCCCTTGACATTGACCTTTGACCCCAAAATAAATAGGGCATATCCTCTCACTATGGACAACCTTCCTAGAAAAAGGGAGAATTTTTTAAAGTAAATTCTCTTTTTACTGCAAAATACTGCACCTTAGCACACAAGCCTAATCTAATTTGGCCTAACATTAACCGCATAATAAAACTTCAAGGAAGTTAACCGACCTGGCTCCCCCAGGCTATCCACTGAACCCGACTAAGGACACGCTACACGTGCACCGTCAATTAACTTTTATGCGGCCTAACAGAGACAGCATGTCAACACCGTTCCGAAGAATGGATAATTATTCGTAAAAAGATATTGTTTCCACTGTTCGTTCGTCCTCGTTCCGGTCACTCCGGTGACCGTATTCTGTGAAATTAACGACTTGTGTGATAACAAGTGGCTGAATCAACTAATTTTAGTGTCGTAACCAGATGCGCCATTTTGTTGTTTCTTTGTTGGTCATTTTACTTCAGGTTTATTTTGTTTTGTAAGAAGAAAATAAAAACTCTATATAAAGTATTTCGCATTCCTGGGTGTCGCACGGGTTTTTTTTATGCTTGATTTAAACCACACCATTTTGTATACGTGTTTGTTTCGTTTTAATTTTAACACGTGGCACACAATGAATCCTGACGAAGTGAAGAGTCGGTGTTCAAATCATCAGCATTGGTGCACCTGTGGAAAACTTTATAGTCTCCTTGATAATCACATATTGTGTCCCTCGTGTAGGGGTAAAAAAGGGTTATTTTGTTCCAGGTAACATCCCTGCAGGGTGTGTGTTCGTTGATCCTCTTCTATGTGGGATTCAGTGGAGAAAAACGGTCCTATAAGGATCGTTTGGTGGCTCGTGCTCGTCGTGCTTCTTCCCTCTCAGCACAGATTTCTAAGGTTTCCAAGGGGAATTGGTACCTTACTTCACTACCCCTGTTTCGCTTTCATCTGTTTCTTTTCAGAATTTAACTAAGAAAGACGAGGTAGAAAGAAGAAGAGATTTCTACGGTTTCTCATTATTCGTTACCATCGGAGCTGGAGGTTGGCTCCTGCTCCCTTCCTCAGGTCTTCCACCTTTTTAAAAGGTGGATGGCTACTTCGTCTGGAGCCACTCAGGGTGTCGGGTTAACCCCCACCTCAGAGGCTGAGCTTGTGGTTACCACGATGGAGCCACCAGACGTTTCTCCAGTTTACCGAACGTCGGCGTCCGGTTACCGGGTACCAGAAAAAACGGTCACCGGGTAAAACCGGACACCAGGAGTCACCGGGCACAACTGGTAACCGGTCACGGGAAAAACCGGTCCAATCACTCCTACAGTGGGAGTTCATCGTCTTCATACTCTTGTTCCTCGTATAGTGGTAATAAGGGTGGTCGACGTAAGAGGTCAGCTTGCTCCGGCTCTAGGAGTCCTTCTATTAAACGCAGCTTGTCAGCTGTCGAATTCCAGTTGCAGGGGGTGTTATCTAAGCTTAAAAAAGATGATGCTGGGAGTGGATCACTCTCTATGTTACCTCCTCGATCCTTCCTCTCTCGGGACGCTCCTGCTTCCCGTGGTCTGGAAACTCGGATCACTCCTGAGGTCAACAAAGACCCGGGTGAGGCGACCCAAATTTTGGATTTGGGTTTCAGGGAGATCTTATCATCAGTCTTCCCTGCAGTACGGTGCAAGTATTAGGAAGCCCTCAGTAAAACTACCTTCCAGCAGGGCCTTGAAGGACTCCGGGGAATGTAGGACTGACTTAGACACATTCGATTTAGCTCATTCTCTGGTCTTACTGGAGGAGTGGACCGTCCTGGACGAGTCCATCCATGGTGGCCCTCGGGATGGTGTCACATACACCACCAAGATCCCGGAGACCGCGAGGAAGACATGAGCTTTCTTTTCCGCCGTTGATCCTCAGATTCCAGGCTATAAAAAGTCATATTATGCAGCTTCTGTTCCTATTCCTGAGGGTCCAACACAGCTGGACACCGATTATACAAAACTCAGTTGTCAGCGGCCTTCGGCAATTTCCCTTACAGCAGGGAATTTTTCCTTGTAGGCGGATTTGGTAAAACAAGCCACGACCGTAGCGTCTTTCATGGACCAGGCCCACCTAGCGGTACTTTAACTGATAGGTATAAAGCATGGTTATCGAGCGTCGAATAAGGCAATACAAAATAATGACACAGGGTTTGTACATAACGATAGTGAAATAAGGCATGACTAAAAAATATGAAACGAATATGATGAACAATATATAACTTATGAAAAACAAGTTAACTGATACAATATGCTAATTAATAAGCACAGGCTGTAGAGGTCTGTGCTGCGTGAATCGGCAGCGAAGAAGGAGCCGACTTAAATCACTAGTGTATAACTAATAAATAGTGTATAACTAGTGCGAAAAGTGGAAAATAAATAGACTATTAAATAGACTATTAGTTTCAAAGCGGACTAATGCAGGATCATAACGGTGGATAGGCTTTTTACAGGTTGAATACAGATTTGTATACGTAGTTTGTTCATGTTTTCAATATATGGTCCATTACTGGTAGTAGGCGGTTATGTAGGGAGGGGTTGAAAGAGATTTATGCGTTTTTTAATTCTGTTTAAAATTCCAAATACCTTGCCATGAGATGCCAACACTTGAGAATACAAATTGGAGTTCTTCGCTCTGTTTAGCAATTTGGCTATATCCGGTGATAGACCTTCTTGAATAACTATTCCCGTTGATTTTAAATTTCTCCTATTTTTCAGCACTATATCGCGCTTATCGCATAACTTAAATCACAATAATTACGGGTGGTTTAGTATTATCAGGACTTTGTCGAGATCTATGGGCGACATCTATATCACTAAAAGTAACACTATCAGGTAGTAATCCAAGTTTCGGAATAACACGATCAATGATTAGTTTTTTACAATTCTCTTCTCCGTCCTGAGACTGATCACTATGTTTTCCGTATACCTCAAGTTATTCCTGCGAGAATATTGATTATATTTTCACTACTAGTTTATCACTTTTGTTTCGATGGCATTCACTCTATTTTCGAGAGATTTCTGCACACTGCTTATCATTATCGGACTTCAACTCTTTGTTTTCGGCTTCAATGCGCATAAAGTTTTCCTCATAGGCCTTAAAAATTCCATTATTCTGTTATTATTATGAACAATGGAGTCTAATTTAACATCCATGTCTTTAATGGCCGATTTTAATAAGACGATTTCGATTTCTTCAGATATTGGTAAAGTGTTAAGTACACCGGCTTAGGATGTTTGGGGTTCCATCACTCTGGCATATATGTTAACAAAACCCACCAATATTAACGTACCATTCTATCAAATATCCATTTATTCGTAGCTCAAAAAACCGCAATAATCCTGCAATTACTGAGAGCAGATATTAAGCTTGACTGTCTGGTTCGGCCATTTTGAAAGTAGACTCAGTGTTGTCTTTGGGTATGAGATCGTGGTGACCCTGAAGCCGGAACCGTTGACCGCTAGCATTTCCAGAAGGTTGATGTGTAACCTTGACCTTGATGGTCACCAGACCCCTTCCATGTTTGCCCCCCCCCATATGTACTCGCGTCCGTGAAGACGAGTCTGGGGATGGGGCTGGAACGAGGGATACTCCGCTGTGCACATTCGCCTCCACAAGCCACCATTGTAGGTCGCTCCGGTGGTGGAGGTGGGACTGGGAGGTCGAGGTCCTGTGATGCCTGCCGCCACTGGGACGAGAGGTATCTCTGGGTAGACTGTGGGTAGTTGGTTAAGACATTATTTACCATCTGAGCTATGGCTTGGAAGGCCTCCTCGGTGGGCCTCACTATGTCCTCCGCTAGGTTGAATTCCATGCCTTGGTAGATCAGAATCTCAGAGGGGTTGAGGCACGACGTCTCCTGTTTGATAATGAATCCCATGGATGTTATCAGGGCCAGGACTCGGTCCAGGTGCTGGGTTAGAGTATCTGGATTGTCAGCTACTATAAGCCAATCGTCTATGTAAAAGAATACCGTCATCCCGAGGGAGCGGAGAAACTTTTCCAGAAGACAAAGTACCTTGCAAAAGACCCAAGGGCTGGAAACTGATTTGTTTTGCCCTGCCAACGGAATCGCATAAACTTCCGTGCTCCCGGGTGTATGGGCACATGGAATTGTTATATAATGTAATAATAATAATAAAATTTACTATATAATGTAATAAAAATTTGTTATATAATGTAAAACTAATAATACTACTACATTTTATATAACTCTTTATATATATCTTCATATGTAAATAAATTTAATACCTGAAAATAAAACAAACCTGAAATAAAACAAACCTGAAATAAAACAAACCTGAAATAAAACACACCTGAAATAAAACACACCTGAAATAAAACTCCTATTGCAATTCTATTGTCTTCTTTATTTATTTCTATTGTAATTCTATTGTTTCTATTGTCATCAGTTAAATTAAAATTATAATTATTGTTATAGTTAAAAATAAAAATAAAGTTAAATAATAATATTGTTATAGTTAAATTAAAAATAAATTACAATAATAATTAGATTAAAAATAATAAATAATAAGAATCCGGTTTTCATTAAATACTTTTTACTTTAAAAACAATAAATATTAGTAAAAAACAGCAAGAAATATTAGTAAAAAAAAATAACAAGAAATATTATTAAAAATCATCAATAAATATTAGTAAAAAACAACAATAAATATTAGTAAAAAACAAATTACTTTTTAAAGTAATTACTATTGGTCATATAATTTATGTTTAAAATTATGTTTTTTAATCCTTCACTCATTCGTTGAAACTGCTCAAGTTGAAAATGTTTTTTTACGAATATGGAAAAGTCCAGAAAACTATTTTTATTATAATTCTGTAAAATTGCTTACATTTTATAAAAATAATCAATGGAAGAATCCAGAAAATTATTTTTATTATAAGAAAAACGAATTAAATCCTGAAAACTATTTTTTTATAATAAAGGTCACTGGCGTGAATTGAAATATTCCTTAAACAGTTCATATCATTTTCGTAACATCTCATATTCATTCAATTTTAAAAATAAAATATAATTCTTAATTATCTCAATTTTATTTCCAGGTGTGTTTTATTTCAAATTACATATGAAAATATGAAGAGTTATATAATTATTAAAATATAATAAAATTTACTATATAATGTAGTATTATTATTTTTCTTAAAATAAGTATAATTTAATGTTGTAATTATTGTTGTATTTAATGTTGTAATTATTGTTGTATTTATTTTTCAGGTTTGTTTTATTTCAGGTATGTTTTATTTCATTTTTCAGGTATGTTTTATTTCAGGTATGTTTTATTTCAGGTTTGTTTTATTTTCAGGTTATATTTCATTTTATTCAGGGGCGGATCCAGGCCGTATTTTCCGTATTGTCAAATACGGTCTAGATTTTAAGTGCCCTTTTCAAAATTAAATATTCTATATCTGAAATGCCATCATTTCGTTTTTAAATTCTCACTACTTCAGAGATCGTGCCTTAAAAAAATTAATTCTGGCTCACACTTTGAGTGCCTCTACAAACAGCAATTTTCTTAAAATATAGAAAAGGTACTTTTTTTTTCACTCGATGAAACGGGTCCGTATAAAATGTCACATAACTGCAGGCTGTAGAGCAGCATATAGGCAGGCAACTTACTGTATTAATAAAAACAATTTAATGGTTGCATTTCTGTTTCAAAAAGCTGGGAAAACCTTTCTCCTTGCATCTAATTTTCAATAGTCTTAGATTTTATATGTGAACGTTTGATACGAAGACGTATGCCTAATTTGGTAAAATATTTTCGATTTCTTATAAAAATGGGATTATTTTAGTGGGTGGATAAATGGAATTTCTGCGTCAAAAGCTGGGAAACCCCTTCTCCTTGCACCTAATTTTCAAAATTTTCTGGGGGAGGACTCCCATACCCCCGTAGGTGGCTTCGCACGTTTGGTGCTCGCGATGACGGCTTTGCCGTCATTTACCATGGATAATCACGGCATTAAGGTAGTGCCCATTAATTTGAATTGTGCCCTTTTAAATTAGTCAAATACTGTCTGGCATTTGCCCTGGATCCGCCCCTGTTATTTACATATGAAGATATATATGAAGAGTTATATAATTATTAAAATATAATAAAATCTCCTATATAATGTAGTAGTATTATTATTATTACATTATATAACAAATTTTTATTGGCTATGTAACCTGTACCAACACTTTTACCATTACTCCTGGCGTCGAGTATTGTTGAACAACTTCGATGGCAACCTTGATCACCAGGTCCGTAATGGACAGTTGAATCAGTTGGTGAGAGTCACTGTCAATGGAGGCCGAGACCAAAAGGGCTTCAGCAGAGTAGTTATTTTCTCTGATGAATCCTTTTGAGGGGCTTGGCCCTCTGGGGTCTACAATAGCTTCACGGTGGAGGCTATGCAACGCTCAATTACGCTTATCGTATCTAGGAGTTGGCCAGTCAATGCCTCCTGTGTCTTGAACGACTTAAGAGGTATATTCACCGACTTAAGGCCGGCAAAAATCTCGCCCATATTAGGGTCGAGTTCCCGCGGGGCACCCAGGAAGCCTCCCGCCACAGCACAATATTTCGGCGAGTAACCCTATATCTTGCCAGAAGGTCGCCACACTTGCGCTGGGGATTATCCCTGCCCAATACATCCAACTTTCTTACGGCCAGAGTTGCTAACTCTGTAGGAAGCCTTTTCAACGAATGTGTGTCGTGCATTTGGAGGATTTCTGTTGAGGTATATACCGGCAGATCCTTGTCCTTCGGCCGTCCAAGGGTATCAAACAGGATGTTCTTTACCCGTTGGAGGTCAGGCTGGTCAACCCCCACGACTAACCACTCCTGGTCGTCCTCCTTCTCTGAATCAGAGAGGGGATCTGCACATGCTGGAGGTGTCGCTTAGGGAGCGTAACCGGGCAGGCCGACAGTGCTCGGGCCAGGGGCCGCTATAGTAGCGGCAGGCACCTGAGACTAGGCGGTTTTGGCAGCGCATTCATTATGGCTTTTAATTGCAGTTTAAGTAATGCGCCTAGCTAATTGTTCATCAGGGAATCACAATTGTACTGTCATTTGTACTCGAGAAAACTTAATAACAAGCTATTTACACCCAAGGCTAAAACGACCTTGACATTTAACCTTTTGAACCCAAAACGAATAAGGTGCATCTTCTCTTTATGGAAAACCTTCCTACAAAATATCACGATTGTACTATCATTTGTACTAGAGATAACGAGATCACAAGCTATATAGACCCAAGGCCAAAACTACCTTGACCTCTAACCTTTTGACCCCAAAAAGAATAGGGTGCATCTTCTCTTTATATGGACAACCTTCCTACAAAATATCACGATTGTACTATCTTTTTTACTTGAGATAACGCGATCACAAGCTACCTTTCGACCCAAAGACGAATAGGGTGCATCTTCTCCTTATGGACAACCTTCCTACAAAATATCACGATTGTACTATCATTTGTACTCGAGATAACGCGATCACAAGCTATATAGACCCAAGGCCAAAACGAGCTTGACCTCTAACCTTTTGACTAAAAAACGAATAGGGTACATCTTCTCATTATGGACAACCTACCTACAAAATATCACGATTGTACTATAATTTGTACTCGAGATAACGCGATCACAAGCTCAGGGGGACAGATGGAAGGACGGACGAACCTGGATACTTAGGTTGCGGTTGCGGAGTAGGTGGGGGACAATAATCAGAACCATGATTACTGACTTACCTGAACTAAGTTTTGTATCTAAATTAATTATTTGTTTTCCCGTTTCAAGATCATATATATATGTATTGGACGAGGTATAAGATGCCACCATTTGATTTGGCTCGCATCGAACAAAATCGGCAGATGTTGGAACACCATCATCTATAAAATGTCAAAAAAATTTAAATTAGTTGTCATAACGTAAGATGCATAAATCAGACAGTGTATTCTCATGCAATTGCTACATACAAGTGCTACATACAAGTGCATCATTAATTTTCAGCAGAATTTTTTTACCTCAAGAATTTTATTAAACTAGAAAACTTGTTTGTACTGATACTCACTGTCTGCTGCCGTAAATGTATTGAGAAGAGGTGATATTTGTTGCCCTAGAGCCCAGAGCTTGACAGTACCATCTGCAGAGCACGACAGTAACTCAGTTCTCGATCCATGAATAGCTAGACCCCACACAGCATCTGTATGAGCTGTGTACGCTTCTTGTAATACACTTGCACCTGAAATGTATCTAATATTTATACAGTGTTTCGGTTGTTTGAGCATTATACAAGATAACCTATGTCGTCATCTGCAAATTATAATAGTTAATGTATTATATAACTGCAGATTATCATATTGACTGCATAAAAAACAACCCACTGTAAGAGTTCGGAGAATTGACTGTCAAAAAACTTATTCTAATATTCCTTACCATATGAATCGTAAGGGTCTATATTTGAGCTGGGGATGTTCCAGCATTTAATTGTTGCATCAATTCCACCACTATAGCATTGTTCGCCCGTTGGACTCATTGCTAAACATAATACTGAGCCTACATGACCCCGAAACGTGTAAACTGGTTCAACATCCAATGATGCAGTCCTTAAATAAAATAAAATCGAGCATATTCAAGGATTCTTTTTCGGTACTTATTTGATTATATATCTAGACAAGATCAAGTAAAAAATTATTTATTAATGATGGCCCAATAAGAAAGTCAATAAATGCTGGTTGCCAAATAAGAAAGTCAATTAATGCTGGTATCTTATTCATTTCTATTAATGAATTACAGGTTCATTGCTTAATGTGATACTAAATCTTATAAACAAATATCTGGTGCATGAAATCAACGGGATAATATAGACTGTAATATTACTGTTGAGGTTTGATATTTTAAACATAAGTACAGCGTTATTCATATGAAGGATAAATAATTTATTGGAAACTCACTTCTTAGCTGGAACAGTTTTTTGAAGGTTCCATAGCTTGAGCGTATGATCTTCCGAAGCAGTCAATAAAACAGGTTCCACAGGATGAAATGCTAATGCACGGACACCATCAAAATGACTAGCATGAGAGAAGTTTGAAAATTTTAAGTAAATTCTAAATAAAACACCGAATATTGTAGTGATTTTCCTTAAATCAACTGCTGCACTAAATAAATAATATGGCCTAGATGGCATTTATTTTACGACGTTTGGTAAGCGCCGAAGAGGCATTACAACTTCACGTCG
>JAYJLZ010170076.1:0-10937 GCA_036873915.1 Tubulanus ruber | reverse complement strand
ACCGAGGCTAGACTAGAACCGAGGCTAGACTAGAACCGAGGCTAGACTAGAACCGAGGCTAGACTAGAACCGAGGCTAGACTAGAACCGAGGCTTGATTAGAACCGAGGCTAGACTAGAACCGAGGCTAGACTAGAACCGAGAGGAGACGAAGCGTCAGAGGTGAGGAGAGAAGGAGACGAAATAGCGGATGACAGGAAAGGCAGGATGAGAGGAGAGACAAAGCGTCAGAGGTGAGGAGAGGTGTGAAGAGGAATGATGAGTGGATAGGAAGGGTGAGAGGAGAGGAAGGGTGAGAGGTAAAAGGTGAGAGGTGAGAGGAACGACATAGAAACTCGGTGTTAATATAAGTTTTATTTCATGAATTATTGATTGCTTCTTATTCCTGTTTTATTGACTCCGACAAGCGAACAGTAGACGGAACCCGTCTCAAGTCTTACAGTTCGCTAATTAAACGTCAAGAATAGTTTAGTATTCAACGACAGCGACTGAAAAAATATTACAATTTAAAAATATGTTAAGCCGCGTTGTATAAATATCTGCTGTAAATTCAACTAAATTTCGGAATAATGTGAATAGATTTTAGTTAAGTTCTTTATATAATAATGACGTCATATGGTTTAAGATAACGTCATGCATGACGTAGTGGAGTGTTATTATTGTCGTTGTGAAGCTATAAACAATGATTGAATTGAAGTTTCGTGTTAAATATCAGAATCTTAATATCTTCATTCATCACTTTAACGACCGACTTTCAATATTACGACATTTAATATCACGTAAAATCAAGAATTATCGATTTCTTTCTTCAAACAGACTGGTTCTCCTACTTTAAAGAGACTGGTTCTCCTTATTTAGACAGACTGGTTCTTCTTCTTTACACTGACTGGTTCTCCGTCTTTAAACAGACTGGTTCTCCGTCTTTAAACAGACTGGTTCTCCGTCTTAAAACAGACCAGTTCTCCTTCTTTAGACAGACTGGCAATCCTTCTTTACACTGATTGGATCCTTTTTTACATTGACTGGTTCTCTGATAAGCGTCGATGTCACAGAAACCAGGGAGTTGGAACTCTCTGCAGAAACTAACGACATAGAGCGTATTCACGATTTAATCCGATTTAATCCATTTTAATCCTCTTAAACCATGGAATTCCCTTAAACCCTGTGATTCCCTTAATCACCTTCGTTTCAAGCCATTTAATCTGTCACATTTATTCAAGCGGAACTATGTTAGTGCGTCAACGACAACCGACTATAAACCCTGGTTAACACGTGAGGTGGACTGGTTTAATACTTGACGTCACTAAACCGATTATATATCCAGGGATTAGTTAATCTTGATGAAGGCTGGGAGTTGTGATAACTCCCTGATATAGGTATACGCGTGTATATAACCGTATTGTATTAGAATTATTTATTAGTTTGTACAGGGAGATGGAGGTCTCTCCCACCTCCCTGGTACGAGCGAAAGAATGACGCTTCCCGTATTAATGACTTCAGGGCAACCAGTCCACTCCTCCTCGACTTGTACCTTACGGCAACCAGTCTAAGTCAAGCTGGCTGATATCGGCCTAGTTAAACAGCCTCGAGCTACGTCATAATTCTCCATGTTAATTAGGGAGATGCGACATGCGGTAATTAAATTGGAAGTAATGGAAAGTTTCGAGAAACCGGGTTAGTTGGTTAAGGTTCTGAATTATGCTTTAATACGACAGATTAGGAAGCCATTTGTAAACTATGAAAAATGCGACGTACAAGACGTCTATCTGTGACGTACAAGACGTCTATCTGTGACGTACACAGACGTCTAAATGCGCAATTTGAATTAATGACTTAAAGATAACGAGATTAAACGTGAACGGATTCCGAGAATGGAAATAGCGATCGATGTCTGGAGAATTTGATATTTATCGGGGATCATGTCGTGTCACGTGATTAATGGTTATCTGATGCGGAAGACGTTTTCGAAAGTCGTTAATTAAATCATCTTCTTATGTTGTTATTATAGTCGTCTGCTACTGATAACTCTGACACGCGCCGCCAGGTGGAGCTTCCAGTCCATGATTATATTCATTTCGAAAGCAAGGTGATGATTGAGTTAATAATGTTCGGTTGCTAGGGGACGATTATGACAGTATGGTTCGGTTGCTAGGTGACGATTATGACAGTATGGTTAGGTTGCTATGTTACTGTTATGGTTGTAATGTTCTGTTGCTAGGTTAGACTTCATTGTAAGAAAATGCACAGTTTATTCGGCAACTCGGCGACTCGGAGACTCGGCGACTCGGAGACTCGGCGACTCGGAGTCCCGGTGACTCGGTGACTACGGAGACTCGGAGACTCGGAGACTCGGCGACACGGAGACTTGGCGACTCGGAGACTCGGAGACCCGGAGACTCGGAGACTCGGAGACTCGGAGACCCGGCGACTCGGAGACTCGGAGACTCGGAGACTACGGAGACTCGGAGACCCGGAGACTCGGCGACACGGAGACTTGGCGACTCGGTGACTCGGCGACTCGGAGACTCGGCCACTCGGCGACTCGGCGACTCGGCCACTCGGCCACTCGGCGACTCGGAGACCCGGCGACCCGGCGACTCGGAGACTCGGAGATTCGGAGACCCGGCGACTCGGCGACTCGGCCACTCGGCGACTCGGAGACTCGGAGACCCGGCGACCCGGCGACCCGGCGACTCGGAGACTCGGAGATTCGGAGACTCGGAGACCCGGAGACTCGGAGATTCGGAGACTCGGAGACCCGGAGACTCGACGTCTCGGCGACTCGGAGACTCGGAGACCCGGAGACTCGGAGACTCGGAGACTCGGCGACTCGGCGACTCGGCGACTCGGCGACTCGGAGACTCGGAGACTCGGAGACCCGGAGATCGGCGTCTCGGCGACTCGGAGACTCGGAGACCCGGAGACCCGGCGACCCGGCGACTCGGCGACCCGGCGACTCGGAGACTCGGAGATTCGGAGACTCGGAGACCCGGAGACTCGGCGTCTCGGCGACTCGGAGACTCGGAGACTCGGAGATTCGGAGACTCGGAGACCCGGAGACTCGGCGTCTCGGCGACTCGGCGACTCGGAGACCCGGAGACTCGGCGACTCGGAGACTCGGAGACTCGGAGACTCGGAGACTCGGCGACTCGGAGACTCGGAGACCCGGAGACTGGGAGACTCGGAGACTGGGAGACTCGGAGACTCGGAGACTCGGAGACTCGGAGACTCGGAGACTCGGAGACTCGGAGACTCGGAGACTCGGAGACTGGGAGACTCGGAGACTCGGAGACTCGGAGACTCGGCGACTCGGAGGAGACCCGGAGACTCGGAGACTGGGAGACCCGGAGGAGACTCGGAGACTCGGAGACCCGGAGACTCGGAGGAGACCCGGAGACCCGGAGACTCGGAGGAGACTCGGAGACCCGGAGACCCGGAGAGACTACGGAGAAGTTCCTCTCGCACTTCACTGATTAAAACTCAGCCAGCGCGTTGTAAAACTATCATTGTCAGATTCATATGAAAGCGGTTTTTTTGCGAGATACAGACTTGTCTAATCTCGCACACAACTTCCGTTGTCATATTGTTGGAACGTGTACGCAGATTCTGTGGATTGTTTAGGTGAATAGATTCACGACGGCGACACACGTCACAAAGTCCGTCTGATTTCATTAGTGTGCTGCTTAGTTACTGCCTCCTCTCAGAGGCTCAGTGACAGAATTAAAACAGGCGCAACTTTGACAGGAAGTCATTGCCGCCGCGTCCTCGCGTTTAACTATAGTTACTAACAAGAGTTTATAAGCCAGATGATCGCATCTTTGTACAAAATACAGCATCCGCATGAAAATACGAGATGAGAAATCGGACGTCACCAAACCGTCAAAGTATCAACATGTTTGATTGGAGAAACAATCCTACTTCCGGTCTTATCTTGCAATAAGTTATATATGCAGATTAAATTCATTTAGATACAAACGAGCCAATCGCAATCAACCAATCCCAACCAGCCAATCACAAACGCTTGATTTAAATATGCATCTTTTTTTCGTTTCAAAATAACAAGAATTAAGCTCTGCAAATTGTTTCAATCTATTGATTCTGTTGGTGTAACATGTCAAATATTGATGTTTAAATATTATTGGCAATTGATTATTGAATAGAAGGAAATAATTCCAATCTCAACGAATTTAGCGCCTGATGACGTCAGAATTTACACTCCACACACAACTCCTCGGGAATATAGGTTCAGAAACGTGCTTTACGATTACCAAGAAAAATATCAAGTATGAACGTTTACCACGTCATCAAACACGTCACCGCTGCATGTCAACAAACACGTCACCGCTGCACGTCAGTAAACACGTCACCGCTGCACGTCAATAAACACGTCACCGCTGCACGTCAACAAACACGTCACCGCTGCACGTCAGTAAACACGTCACCGCTGCACGTCAACAAACACGTCACCGCTCCATGTCAACAAACACGTCACCGCTGCACGTCAGTAAACACGTCACCGCTGCACGTCGACGCTCAGTTATTAACTACGGTAGTTGATGAGTTATTTATCAGTCATTGATCATTCCATTAAATCATAAACCAACTTCGCAATATTGAATTTTAAATAATTGATTTGGCGACGCAATAATTGAATTATGATACACGATATAAATATCATATAAGACGGGTCGCCGACGCTGTAAGATCACAATATAAGACTGGTCGACGAGGCTGAAATATGAAACCCTTTCAAAGGGTCTTGAATTAAAAATTATCATCAAAATTACATGTTCTGTGGTTGAACATTAAACCTGTAAAAAACCTATTAAATCTTGTTAATAACGTCACATACTTTAGTTGTTAACGTCATCATAGTAGTCGGTATTATTTATTTCGTTGCTAACGTTGTGGTGCAACAATAGCGGCCGTTATGTGTTTCTCAAATCCCAATTGAACCATTACTTTCTCTCGGAGGTGTCAATTTGCTGGAATATTTCTGTTATTAATATAAATTTTCTGGCTATTAAAGGTTTTTACTGACAATAATAGCCGTGGATCGCACTTTATAATAAGGGATTTTAGTAATCCGGCTATAAACAATAATATGTGTTGTAGTGTTGTTATATATGGTCCTGTAACTGCGGAATAAACAACCTCTCCCGAGTCGGCTGAAAACCGCTGACCGTATGAAGCTGAAAATATGTGCTATGATTGCATATTTCCCCCGAGGCAAACATACCATTTACTCATTCCTCCGCAGAAAAAATCTCCCTACTCGTCATAATTGTATGAATATATTACGAATGACAAATATTATCTGAAGATGATGTAAGTACTGTGACCTTCGTGACCTCTGTGACCTTCTGTGACCCCTGTTATAACAACCTTATAACCCATACGAGCTCGTTACAGTGCCATTGTGTTGTCGAAGTTTTAACATTTATAATAGTTTAGGATCTGTGATCCTTATGTGGAAATATCTAATTTGAATCATGGAGGTATAAACTCCATGTTCGAACCGTGAAGGTATAAACTCCATGTTTGAACCGTGGAGGTATAAACTCTATGTTTGAACCGTGGAGGTTTAAAATCCATGGAGGTATAAACTCCATGTTTGAACAGAATAAATAATACACATTCTGCACATTCTGAAGCGACAATAATACCTGTCTTACCAAATATAATCGCAAGCCTGATAAACGACGACGTCGCCCATTGGTTGATATTACATAGAGAATGAGCTATTTCAGGGTTTCTAATCACAAGCTTGATAAATTACTCTCATTGTCGCCCATCTATTTGCTTGGTCTATTTCACGCGAACTTCAAGCTAGATAAACGACGTTCATTGGTTGATATTATAAGTCGGTTATATTTCACGATGTTGACCTCGGCATTGTTCAATAACAGTTGCATCTCTTATCAACTACAGCGCAGACTCCGACTTCACTGTGATAGATCGCGAAATAAACCCTCTAATATCAACATAGTAATTACCCATGGTTGACTCGGAGAGGGAGGGCGGAAGGGGACTTTAATTACGATACACGGATACACAGAGACTGGTTACTTAATCTCACTCAAGAGACTGGTTACGTAATCTCACTCAAGAGACTGGTTACGTAATCTCGCTCAAGAGACTGGGTTTCTCAACTCCCTGGTGTCCCTATACAGACTTGTAGTCTAGTGTGTTATGCAACAATGTCGAAGTTTAAAAAAAACTACATTCGACCATAGAAAATAAATGAGGAGGACGTGAAGCAAAATGTGCCGCCTTTGATGTGCGCCTTTACATCCTCGTTGCGGCTTTCTGCATCTCGTCAGTTGTCACTCGACACACGATAGGCAATTACTAGCCTGGCGCATGCGCATTCATTGTATTGACGCTCGTTGTGTGTAATAATTATAGTCATAAATGAGCGATCGAGATTTTTAGGAACTTTTAGAGTTACCAAATTTAATTTTATAATGTTTTTAGAATAACTTGAAGCCACATAATTTCTAATCCAATGCGTTTGATGAAATTTATTCTTGCTCAGATCGATCGGATATGTTCGCGACACATCGGTTTTGCGAACGCTATCAGAAAACACCTGGTGTCTTTGATGTTTGCCGCGGCTTCCTTCTCATTTAGTGTCTATGGTTCAAATAAGTCATATATCCATGATAACTTATGAAATATGATGAGTGCAGCCATCTCTGATTTCTCATTAGTTTGATATTTGACAAGTTTTTAATATCTGCCGGTTCACTAAGCAACAACATGATTTCCACCAAACTCTCATCAAAACCTAATCTGGTGATTTATTTGCATAAACAAACACTCTTTCGCCTCACATGATTTCTCCATTAAATATTATAATACTATGAGACTTGTGAGCTTTTTTCGTTCAATGAATGTCAACATTATTCTATTAATATCAATGTCATGTGTAAATATTTGAAGCATGCCATTCATCAAAACATTGCGTGTGTCACCGTATTCACCCTAGATGGCGCTTTAGGGGATCGTATGTTAGATTTGTTGATACTTGACAACACATTGCAGCCATGGAACTTACGTTAAATCCTACATCCGAGTACTAATTTCCCAGTATATTCATCAAATATCATTTATAAATTTGTGAAGGGGGTTATATAGTAACCAATAACCCTCCCTGGGTGAACCAGACCCCCCGTGAACAACTAGGCTCGTCCTTACCCCCTCCCTTAGGTTTAGGGAGGTCCAACCAGGCCCGTACCACTCCCTTAGGTTTAGGGAGGTCATGAACAGTTAAACACGAAACAAGTTCAATTTGCGCCGCTTCGTAAAGTGAAGCTAACACCAGTCTAATATTGGGTAATTAATCACGGACTTGAACTTTAAAAGTGCACCGCCAGAGGGGGCCACTTGACGGTCACGTTCACACAACCACATCCCGTATAGTAAATTCATCTCGTCGTCGCCGCTTATAATGTTTCCATAATCCTTTATAAGTGGCTTAGACGCCGGGAGGATGTCGCGAGTAAGATCGGCGAGTGATTCGAAGAAAAATAACAAATTTCGTCTGATCCACAAAATAACAATGAAACTGTTCATCTGCGCCCCATGATCACAGTTTAGGACAGTTTACTGTGTCATCAGGCATCCCGCATCACCATCCGGTAACCAGCAACCAGCATCCGGTAAACGAGATACAGCAACGAGTAACCAGCATCCGGTAACCTACATACAACATCCAGCATCATCTCCGTGAAGATGTGATCAGTAGTCCTCTCTGTGATCAGTAGTCCTCTCTGTGTATCTGTGATCAGTAGTCCTCTCTGTGATCAGTAGTCCTCTCTGAGTAGCTGTGATCAGTAGGCCTCTCTGTGATCAGTAGTCCTCTCTGTGATCAGTAGTCCTCTCTGTGATCAGTAGTCCTCTCTGTGATCAGTAGTCCTCTCTGAGTAGCTGTGATCAGTAGTCCTCTCTGAGTAGCTGTGATCAGTATAGGCCTCTCTGTAATCAGTAGTCCTCTCTGTGTAGCTGTGATCAGTAGTCCTCTCTGTGTAGCTGTGATCAGTAGTCCTCTCTGTGATCAGTAGTCCTCTCTGAGTAGCTGTGATCAGTAGTCCTCTAATATCTTCTCTAGACAATATCTGATAACTAATTCACGACAAAAACCGTCTAAACAGCACGAAATATTCTGTATCTTATATAAAAATAATCCAATAATTTAAGAATATTATCATCGCCAAGATAAAATATTATTTTCTCAACGTTGAAATTGCAATATTATAATAGATTGCTAATAAAATTATTAAACATATTATTACTAATATTCAGGCGCTGATCCAGGAATTTAAGCAGACTAGAAACTAGAAACAGAAAACTAGAAACTCGGAAACTCGATTTCCCGCATTCTAAGCGAACATTTACAGACTATTTCGCAGCAAACATGCCCGGTCGAATTTTATACAACAACAAAGGACCAGTCACGATTGACAGTCAAATTTCATCCGGTTTCCATTATATACGAAAAATGTATCGTCGATGTGAGCAGGGAGGGGTCCGGACCCCCTCGACCCCCCTGGATCCGCGCCTGAAAATTGCTTTTATTCATTGTTGAATTGTATTCTTTTCTCCAAAGTAACAATACAAGATGTAGCAATGCATCTTCGTGTCCATCTGTAGAAACACGTCCATCAATCGACATCAGCCGCAGGGAGGAAACTGGTAAGTAGGTAGCCGCAGGGAGGAAGCCGCTGTTTAGGACATCGCATGGCAATTAATTCGTTACTTTCTGCTGTCAATTTCCCTTCATCGTAAACAAAGACGTGAAGGTCAAGACGTGAAGGTCAAGACGTGAAGGTCAAGACGAGGACGGAATGATTAGAGGACACTTCGGGCTGATACTGTCAGTCGGCACGTCAGCCCTACATTGTCAGTCGACACGTAGACATTGTCTGTCGACACGACGTCATCGTGAATCAGTGAATTAAGAAACCTATTTTTTTTTACATTTTTTGAAAAAAATTGTGAAAAAACATTACTACATTCGTCAATTTGTCAACCAAATTATTTTGATCACCTTTTCATGTCGTCTGATTGATTATTTACAATAGGGTCAGATCAAAGATTAAATTATACCTTCAATCAATATTACTAATTACTAATTATAACATTGTTGTTGTCATAGCTCCTGTAATAATCTATGAAAAACATTCCGACAAAATATTCCTTCTAAAAGTAAAATTCCTTACTTTGATCTTTTACCTTTTTTCTCTTTCTAAGTATATAAATGTTTTACCAATCGGTAAATTAATACAGTTATTATACTTCATACAAGGCCAGTTTGTGACGCTTTAACAACCTTCGAATGAATATACGACAGTCGTCAGATTATTTTAAAAGGAAAGCATTTTATATTGTTGTTTGCATCAAACAAGCACAAATACCTAAGTATAAATATTGTGTTTTCGTTTAGACCCCAGTCGACTGGACAATGAGAAAGATAAGTGTACGGTCACATTAGTTAATACGGTCACATAAGTGATCATCATCATCATCAGGGTTAACAGCCACAGGAGGCTTTACACCTATTTTCGGCTGTATTCTTGTTAGTCGCAGCACCTGGCCCCATAGCGAACCCCTAGCACCTGCCCCCTTAGTGCATAGCTTACATTTACGCCTCATTTTTTTCTATTCGAAGCTAAGAACGAGAACGAAATTGAGTTTTTGTAAATTTGCGCGGATCAGTAATGGAAATATATAATCGTGTTTGTTATTCATTTTCTACGCGGGCTTGGCAATTCATCTCGGAGCCTGGATAAAGGACAAATTTATTTCGTTGTAATAACTAATATCACGACAAATAGCTGAACAAACGACGATAGGAAGAGGGAGGGAGAGAGGGGGAGAGGTGAGAGAGAGAGGAGAGAGAGATTGAGAGAGAGAGAGAGAGAGAGAGGGAGAGAGAGAGGGAGAGAGAGAGAGAGAGAGAGAGAGAGAGAGAGAGAGAGAGAGAGAGAGAGAGAGAGAGAGAGAGAGAGAGAGAGAGGGAGAGAGGGAGAGAGAGAGAGAGAGAGAGAGAGAGAGAGGGAGAGAGCGAGAGAGAGAGAGAGAGAGAGAGAGAGAGGGGGAGAGAGAGCTCAACTTAAATTAACCATGGTTAATTAAATAAAGTGGCACTATTATAGTGTCTAATTTGTAAAAAAGTGGCACTATTATACTTAATTAGACAAATCTTCTGAGTAATTCCAGTCGAGTTGAGATTAAAGAGATTATATTTCCCCGTGGATTAATTATTAAAGCAATTTAAAAGCTTTATTATAAATGCTAAATCGATTAATGATTCCGTAAATACGGTTTCTAACAGCATCCAGCAAACTCCGGTTCGTAACTACGATACAACTAAAGATGGAGAAGATGCGGATGATTGGGGGGATTTAGTCACGTGATTTTAAATTTTATCGTCCGCTGTAACGTCCGCTGTAACGTCCGTTGTAACGTCCGCTGTAACGTCCGCTGTAACGTCCGCTGTAACGTCCACTGTAACATCCGCTGTAACGTCTGTTGTTATGACGGCCGCAGATGTTTACGGTTATTGAACGCTCATAAAAATGCGAACATCCGATCTCATAAACCGTCATCAGATTATCTCAACCAGAATAACACTTCACACACCATCAATGAATATAAATAAACAGAAGTGACCCCAGGGGGAGGACTAGAAGTGACCACCAGGGGGCGGACTAGAAGTGACCACCAGGAGGAGGACTAGAAGTGTCCACCAGGGGGCGGACTAGAAGTGACCCCAGGGGGAGGACTAGAAGTGACCACCAGGGGGCGGACTAGAAGTGACCACCAGGGGGAGGACTAGAAGTGACCACCAGGGGGCGGACTAGAAGTGACCACCAGGGGGAGGACTAGAAGTGACCACCAGGGGGCGGACTAGAAGTGACCACCAGGGGGAGG
>JAYJLZ010169965.1:0-11146 GCA_036873915.1 Tubulanus ruber | reverse complement strand
TTCGTGCCTTCGGCACTCGCGACATACTTAAAGTGCCCTTTTAAATTTTAGTGACCCTGCCCTCTTTTACCCCTAGACCCCTTAATTGCCCTTTATGATTGTGTGTGCCCTTTTTTTAGGCTGGATCCGCCCCTGTACAATATACTGCATTGTCGACATAATATATCATTGTTGCTAGATAAATTTCTGTTTTATTTCGACCGTTGAGAATTGAAAAATATATCATGAATGAATATTTTATATAGCTGATTAAATAAAGCCTAACTTTTGGAGTTTATTTCCCATTTAAAATAGTGAAATGTTTCCCACAATATATTTGAGATTCAAGATCATAATCACTACATAATTCAGAAAGCAAAAGAATGAAATGATAACAACTTCATTTGATTTGATTTGATTTGATGTAATTGAGAGATAGAAGTTATAAACGTGGAATGTAGGATCGAGAGAATATATTTGCCACAGACGCGGTGTGGTGTCGGATAAATATGTCAATAGATTTACATACTCGAGATAATTAGTCAGGTTGTACAGTCATCGTGATAAAACTACTATAAACTATATAATCTGTCATATCTAACTGCTTATTTTATTCGCTTATAAATGAACCACATTGAATACATTGAAATAGGATTTAATATGAAATGCTGCCGTCAGTTACTTTTGAAGGACACCTACTTAATACATCAGAAATCTGAATTTATCAATATTATACCAAATTCTCTGATTTTATCTCGACGCCTTAAATCATGTACAATGTGTATATGAATAAAAACATATCAAAAAATTTTTTATAAGGCAATCGCAAATGATACAAAATTTTTTTCTAACAGTTGAACGGTTTTTAAATATACCTTTGTTACAATTATACTATGAAGGAATTTCAATTGGGGTAGTTGCGAGAGTCAAGTCATTTCTCACAAAATCCTGATGATTATAAAAATTCCTATCTTCCTTTAGTACGGTAGATCATTAAAGTGTCAATACCAGCCAATTAAAATATTAGGATTTAGCCTCAATACATTTAAATCCGTGAAATCAAAGTTTTAGCAGACAACTATATTTATTTTGTCTTGTATCTATTCGGGTACATCTTGTTACCTTTTCCGCGCTAGCAGACGCATTGGAATAGCCGGTATGAAGACTTTTAATAATATCTGTATAAAACTGTAAAACTTGTAAAATATTCGTCGTAGAAAAAACCACACTCTGGCTGGAATAACCCTTCTGTTTAACATAATTCGAGTTTATAAAATCAATTCATGATATATTAACATTGAATTATAGCGTATTTATGTACCAACTCATTGGTACATAAATACAGACAAATTCTATCGTGCAGTATAATAGTTGTGCTAAATTAAAATAAATTATATTTGACAGATGTTTAGATTAAATGTGCTCGAGTTAGTTGCGAAGTAATTTTTAAATTAAAACCAGATCAGCTTAATAAAAGATGATGAAAATGTAAGCTGTATGTGTGTTTGTAGGGCATGAACATAACTTATTAATTATATTGTATGTAGCCGGGCAGTAAACGTCTTCTCTGTTATGGGTTATTAGGTGTTCTGTGTAGTCCGTATAAGATGTTGAAATGAAGTGGAAAATGTAATTTACTCTTGAATCTGTATGAATCGTGAATCTGAATGAAAACATTATTACCATATGTACGCTCTCATGAGTTAGTTAGCCTAAGATTGGCAATATGCCTATACTCACTCTCACAACCACTTTCAATATAAATATACGGTCATACGGTTTAACTGAAGACACCGCTGTATAGTTCAAGTAATATATGATGTATGATTAAAAGCTTTTACAAAATATGTAGCTAAATATTAGATTTAGGCCTACCGGTACCAACTTTCTGTTACCAACTTTATAATTTAATAGCGCATATCAACCATGATTTGTATATGGGTTCAGTGCCATTGATGTATGTGGAAAATATTAAATATAGGCAGTAAATCAGAATGATTTTCTGATCCAATTTGTAGTAATTATAAAGGATTTTTTAACCTTAACTTGAAATTCCAGTACCAAAATATGATAAGCCTTTATATTGTGATACATGCGAGTCGGTAAACGGTGTTGTATTAAATGACTATAAAGTATCAATATTTCGGGGACCCTGATTGCAGTCATCCAAGGGACGATACATTTTTAAAGAAATGTTGTTTCACACCTGCGTTAGGTAATCTTGAACAAAAGTCGGTGTGTTTCGTTGTATAAACAGCAACTACTGGGATGATTCCTCTCATTTGTAGCATGAGATCAGTTCCAAAAAATACTAATTTTGCTGTTTATTCATCACATTTTTTAGCTGTTATATCTAGTATTAATTACTAAGAATTAAAGTTCACATAATTATCTAACTGGGTTATTGCATTTGGAAGCAAAATTACTGATTGATAATACTATTTAAAACAATTCCCATGTTATTGTATATGGGAATAATGTTATTTCATACACGTAGAACAAAATATTTAAAAAATAATTACAAATTATTAATTATATTTTAATAACTTTAATCATCCTGTTCGGAGTAAAACTATATAATAAGCGTTTCAAGAATCTAATATTTATCAATTTGCAGATAGGCGTCAACGGGTAAGATATACAATTTTACACAAATTTAATGATTTAAAAAAACCAAGGTTTACATTTTTCACATTATTAAATATGTTTACCTGTAATGTAGGTAAGATTATATTTAATTAGTTTTGTTAAGTATTATAGATGCAATCTTCAATGTATAATGGATTTGAGGTCAACGTTAGAATGTAGAATTGTGAATTGCTTCGTTTATTTGCTGATGGTCAATTTTGTATACAATCCACAGGTATAATTTAGTTAATTTTCGTTATTATAACCGGGTTTAAGAAGTGTTTTAGAATATTGATATATATATTCATAATTTTTGCTTATATGGTTTTTTATTGAGTAATATTATTTTGTAGGCCTATTTGTATTCAAGTGTTTATGTTACATTCACAATAAATTATTGCTCTACATCCATTTTTAGTTTACTAAGAGCCTGTTCTAATGAAGTCAGTTATTGATGCTGGTTGGAGGGTTTCAATTATACAATATTCAAAAGTAAGTTACATTTTCCACTTCATTTTTAATTCAAACATCTAATACGGTTTAATAGCACATAATAACACAAACAGAATACATTGTATACTGCCCGGCCACGTGCAACTCACTGACGAGATGCCATGACGTGTAAATACGCATAACACAGAGGGCGACACCTGGCTAATAAATACTCACACTTAATGTATACGACGAGTAAATGAGCCGTGTTCGTCTGAAATCATAAATAGGAAGAACAAGTGACCCCATGGATCCGCGCCTGGACTACTGCTAAACAAGCTGCTCAAATCCGATTCAAATAATTTCAGTAATTATCTAAAAACAGAAAGGAAGATACAAGTAGCTGTCATCAAACTAGAACAGTGAATCGTTACTCAAGTTAATTATTTCAATCACCAGATTTTAAATAAATTATTTGCCCCCTGGCGAGCTTTTGAACATGCATGGTTCTGTAATTGGCATTAAAATAAACTTTGGGATCTGTAAGCTAATTAAGATATAAAACTTGGTTGCTACGCATTTCTAAAACATCTCAAAATCGTCAAATAAAAATTGTCTGTGGAATTTCTCTAAATATTACACGCCATTTATTGACAAAAACTCAATTTCAAAAACTCTTTCGCAGAAACCCTAAATCACTTTTCTGGCCAATAAAGTAGAATAATAAAAACAAGCTGTAAAACGCTAATAAAAAGAGATTAATGGCTGACATACCGTAATTTCAAAATTTAAAAATAAAGACTTATCTTAAGCTTGTATTGTTTTGTGAACGGATTATGGGATAAGAAAAGTCTTAAGAAAATCCTACGTAATGATGAAGCTTATGAATATGGTAATCTCCACATCTTGGACAGTAACCATCGATTGTGATCTACTGGATAAAGATATTAACATTATTAACTAATTTCATATATATAGTGCCTGATATTGTGAACACCTGCTTTGTCGTCGTGATCGTCTGCGTAAAAACAACAGACAAATACTGAAACGCCACTTTCAGTATTAAAGGGAATTGTTATCATTAGAATATTGAGTTCATTTCTATTGTCAGAGAGAACAGTGTAGAAGTGATAGTGAACCAGGATGGTGAATCTATTGACTGTGAATGTGATGTCCCTCATCATGTCATCGACTTTCGGATTATTAAATGCAGAGTACAGATTGGTGTTGGAATCGCTGATATAACTGGTCCAGCTGCCGATGTGGGCATGGTGAGATTTATTACTCGTTCCGGTGATTCAAATTTCATAATTCTATGGTTTTAGTTTAGTTTAAGACAATAAGTAATTATTAATCTCATTTTTATGCCGTCTGTGTAACGGTCAAAGTTAAAATCTCCGAGTCACAGCCACAAAATACGTGCTTCATATTTTTGAATAAGTCGTCGTATTCCAAATGACATCCATTCGGTGGAAATGGTGGAACCGCGCGCTGTTATTTGACAAGGTTTCGACAATTCTACGACCTTGTAGAAGTTCACTGTATCGTGAAATTTGATTGGAATTTAACTTTGAATGATTGTAGCGGCGAATAGTCTATTGAAAATTGGCTGGTGCAAGAATCTTGATAATGTTGTCATGTCAAAGTCCACATCTGCCAGTTCTACTACCACCCTTGTCGGCTAACGGCTTGTCCTTTTACTTTGTGAAAACAGTTAATTTTCGAGTGTAATTTTTATGTTTATATAATTAGCTGTCTATTAAAAAGAAATTAATCAATACATTGTGCCAAATTATATATATTTGTCGCACCTTTAGATGGGATACGCAAAGCCGGAACAGAAAGCAAGTGGGATACATCTCCGTTTGTACAGCCGGGCATTTATAATCCATCACACTGCTACAGATAAACGTGTAGTGTTTGTTACTATGGACGCTTGTATGGCTACAACTATTGTTAAAATACAGGTTTGTTTCGAAGATCGACAAAGGATTGATTTATTATGTCATGTGAATTGTAAATTTCATTTTTTATTCTGCATCTCATTTGTTTTGAATAATTTTAAAAATACAAATCCATTCTCCGAATTTTAAATAGTTTTATTCTACCAATAATTCCTAATTAATGTTATAAAAAAGTTCCTGAAATAATTATTTAAGTAGAGTGTTTGTGGCGCGTAGTGGCTTAATAGAAACACTCATGGTATTGCAATATTTACCCCGATATTATTCCACCGATTTTCATCCAAAATTGGCAGGCGTACTTAGTTTCCATAAAATTGCATAACGGCTGTTTTATATTTTGCAACTTCGATACCGTTGTCCTACAGAGGGCGTTTACAGCCAAAAATAACACAAAATACTAACAGTTTAAAAATTTTAAATTTTCAAAAATATCAATTTGTATTTTACTTCGTATTCTAACTATATTTTTTGACATTTTTTAGTACAGTGTGCTCCATAAATACCTTGTCTACAACACTATCCCCTTAGAAACCCGACCTAGGTGCTCTTATGGCCGCTAGGGACGCTGCACATGACATTTACAATGCATCACTCTGTAACTGGGAAATTGGTCAAATAAAGTTTTAACATCCATGAAGGGGAATTTTGGGCTCGTATGTGCTCAATGATGAATGCTATAATGATACCATTAAATTTGGTTGTAAAAAGGTTCCGAACGGAAACCCGTCATCACTGCTTGCAGTTATATTTTCATAAGGAAATTTGATATTTATATTAATTTTTTTACATTTTTTTTTGTGTTTACACTATGAATGTTGATATAACTAGGTTATGAAGGCTCTTAGAGTTCTGTATGGTGATAGATACAGCTTTGATAATGTTTGTATTACTGGAACACACACTCACTCTGGACCTGGTGGTTATCATCAATATGTCTTGTACTCCGTAACGACACTAGGACTAGTAAAACAAAGCCTTGCCTCTCTCGTTGATGGTATAGTCCGTGTAAGTTACATTGATGATCTTATTTAAGTTATGAGTTCTTGAGTTGTCTGGTACTTGAATCATATGTCAATGTTGGTTTTTGTTTTTTTTTTTACAAAATTCAGTTCGACTTTTATTAATCATATTTTATCTGTTTTCAGAGTATTTCAAGGGCCGAGAATTCCATTGTGCCTGGCGCCATCTTTATTAATAGTGGTGAACTACTCGAAAGTAATATTAATCGCAGTCCAACAGCATACCTAAAGAACCCTGCAGGTGAAAGGTCAAGGTAGGCCATTTATAGATCAGTCACGTGTGTTAGGCGAAGGAGTCCAGGGGCGGATCCAGGGTGACTTCCGGAAGGCAGTCAAATAAATGAAATGCCCTGTTAAGTTTTATTATGTTGTTATCACTTTCTACATGAAAAAGGGGGGGGGGGGCATCCATCACACCACAAATTTGTCAAAAAAAGTGCACCAGTTTTGTCATCTGGCATGATATTTTTTCAAAAAGGCCATTTTCTAAGGGTAAAATTAAATAAGGCATCCATCACGTAAATAAAAAACTTTTAGCAGCAGAATTAGCATCTTTTGTTTGCATCTCTTTAAAAAAATTGGTTAGTTTTAGGTAGTTATTGGCAAAAAACTAAGAAAACAATTCTCCTTGCATCTAATTTTCAAAAATTTCTAAAATGTTATTGCGGTGATTGTTAAATAGACATCTATTTCTACAAATTTATCAATTTATTTTGGTAACGTGAATTACTAAACAAAGCCATTTTGTTGTTTTGAGCCATGGGGTTTATCCGTGAAACGCTTCTGTTTATGTCTAATGGACAGACAGAGTTATATTATTACAATTTAATGTGATATCTTGGGAATTGATGATAATTTTTTTTCTACATTTAAAGTAATTTCTGAAAGCAACTATATGTTTTGAGAGAAATTTGTGGTAGTTGTTTTTTCAAGTAAATTGCAATTGGTTGAAATGGACAAATCAGAAAACGTGTGGCAATATCATCCATGCGCCAATGGAAACCGCACGATATCGCCGAATTTGATGTACGCCTAGTGCTGCTCGTACGTTAGCCCTCCTCCCTCCGTTCGCCTCGCCAAAGAGGCCCGGAACAACATTATCCACTACATACAATAAGCTCCGCTAGTAGCGCGTCTTCCCTGGATCCGCCCCTGAGAAGCAACTTCCGGTACTACGCGCTTTTTAACATTTAACATGTATACATTTACTTGTAATATTCTGCATATTATTACATGTACATTTATTACATTGATGATTTTCTTCTTGATTTTCAGGTTTAAGTATAATGTCGATAAGAACATGATAATTATGAAATTTACCGATGCCCAGATGAATCCTATCGGAATGATCAGGTAATTACAGCTCTAAGTTTGCTTCTTGAGAAGATAAAGTGTCGGGTGTAGGAACTGACCAATGAACAGCGAGACGGATTGATGGATGAAGTGTCGGGTGTAGGAACTGACCAATGAACAGCGAGACGGATTGATGGATGAAGTGTCGGGTGTAGGAACTGACCAATGAACAGCGAGACGGATTGATGGATGAAGTGACAAATTGTCAAGTGGGCACAGGGAAGACTGACTAATGGATGGATAGACACTTCTTACAGACTACAGACTACAGACGGACGGAGGGACAGAGCTGATTGGAAGGACAGGACAATGAATAGAAAGAAACTACGGACACACAGATAAATAGTTTGTTTTCCTAATAACAAACTATAATGTTTTATGAGTTTTTCTTATTTCACAGCTGGTTTCCTGTCCACTGCACCAGTATGCAAAACACAAACAAATTGATCAGTAGTGATAATAAAGGTTATGCTTCGATACTGTTCGAAAAGGACATGAACCCTGGAGATTTACCTGGCAAAGTATATAACACAACCCTCGCCTTTTCATTCACAGAACTATCACCCTTCCATTGTGGACGATAAATTGTGGTGGTGTAATGGTAGTGGTTAATTGTGGATTTTTTTTATTGTGGTGGTATATTGGTTGTGGTATCACTGTTGTGGTTAAGAAGGAGAAGCCGTGTTAGTCCGCTGTCTTAAGGAGTAAATATAAATAAATACTACTTTCAGGCTATAAAAAGCAATAATGTATATTATCGTCTTGATGGTATAATTGAGATCAGATGGTATAATTGAGTTGGTTTGGTGTTGTTATGGTATAATTGTAGTGGTATAATTGTGATGACGTAATTTTAGTGGTTTATTTGTGGAGGTATAATCAATGATAATGATATTTATAGGGTAAGTTTGTAGCAGCGTTTGCGACCTCTAACGAAGGTGACGTGTCGCCTAATACTAACGGAGCTCACTGTATCGATACCGGCAAGCCATGTCAGACTTCTACTAGTACCTGTAACGGCAAGGTATGTCTTATAACAAGTTACAAGTTACAGAACCAAATCCGTGGCTTCAGCTGTTGAATTATATGTGTAGCAAGTAACAGTTGCAAAATCATGTAAAATATTTCAGAGTGAAAACTGTCGCGGTTCCGGTCCTGGGAAAAATATGTTCGACAGCACCAGAATTATAGCTGAAAATCAGTACAGAAAAGCTAAGGTGAGTTGATATAACATAACCTAGCTGCTCTACGCGCCTACCGGTTAAACCTCCTAACCTAGCTGCTCTACGCGCTTACCGGTACCTGTTAAACCTAGCTGCTCTACGCGCCTACCTGTTAAACCTAGCTTCTTTTCGCGCCTACCTGTTAAACTCTTACATCAATTAAAGGAAAATTACTGCAGATTAAATCTGTTGTTAATTGTTTTGCTGTTATTATTTCTAGGAGTTGTTCGTAAAAGCCAGTGAACGTTTAGCAGGACCTGTCGACTTCATACATCAGAATGTCGACATGACACGACAAGTTGTTTATCTGTCCTCGACTAGTCAGGTAGGTCAGTGCAGGAGACTCCCTGGTCAGTGTAACTCGCATCAAGTTAGGTCAAACCAGGGAGGTGATCACCTCCCTGGTTAAACATAAATGTAATCCCTGACGAATGTTTAGGTAGAAATGATTCCAAATCATGAACTTCCTTTCAGCATAGCTATATCCTGACATTCAGAGTCAACTCCATTTTGTATTATTGACACAGTAGCAACAGTTATAGATGAAATAGAATCAGTCCTCATAATAATAATATTTAGTTTATTTAAGTGTCACCAATTACATACAAAGCCAGCCTTTAAAGGCTTATGAGACACATACTTCCCTCCGCCATACCATGATGCTGCGTGCCAAGCAGGTCGACTTAGTGGTAACCAGTTTTGTGAATACCCCAGGGCAAACCATTCAAGATATCCACGGGGCCAGCTACACCCCCGGCAAGACTTCACCATATAGACTCGAATCAACCGTGAGCGGTTCAAGCGGGACTCGAATCTGGTTCCTCATACCTGCCTCCCAGTAGTCGTGGCTAGCACGCTAACCACTCGGCTCATATGTTCCTCGTGTTGTTTCATGACATATTGTCAGTATTCGTTAGGTATGAGTTTCTGCCACTGAATGGCTGCATGCATTTTTAATAACTGAAATCTATATGAAGTAACTCGTGGCAGTTACATTGATCACCCTTGTGCACGGATATAGGGTGCATTATACGCGAGACCCGAATACGGTCCTGGTGGGCTCAAACGGTTCAACGGTTCCATATATCATTAATGTCTATTATTATTCGTTATTATAGGTTAAAACTTGTAAGCCAGCAATGGGTTTCAGTTTTGCTGCTGGGACAACAGACGGACCCGGAACGCTCTCCTTCAGACAAGGTCCGTAACTGTAACAACATTTGTAATATTATAAAGTTTGTCTGTTAAAGAAAATGTACACTCTACAATTGAGGATCATTTTCAATTTAAAATTGTTTGTCACATTTATATCTACATATTGTAATTTACAAAAATTCATTAATTTCTTAATTTTTTATCTCAAATATTTATATTAAATTTAATAACTGTCTAATACTAAACTTGGATTAATTTTGCCATTTTCACACATTAGGTGATGTTAAGGGAAATCTGTTTTGGAAGATGTTGGGGCACTTGATCTCGAATCCTTCCAGTCAGTTAAAACAGTGCCATTCTCCTAAACCTATACTACTGGCAACTGGACAGGTATATTTATATTGGTTTGAGCCATTAGGCTATAATGTTCGGGCAACCGCTAAACGCTGAATCGCGGAAACGCCGAATCGCCGAATCGCCGAATGCTTTGCAGAATTCGCCGAAAACCAGGGACTACGTTCCGGACTATAGACTGGTTGCCTGACCACTGGCATAAATTGAAGATTATGAAGAACTGTTTATTTAGAGGATTTTACTAGTATATTCCCCAACTCTTCTGCTAAGTATTATGATCATTTTTGCCATTGGCAAGTCTAATCTATAATGTCATAACTGGCTACAAACAATTTTTGATGCATATATCGATTGAGAGTACTATTTTCATGATTTAAACAACTTGAATATATTAAAACTTTTAATAGCCTCCTCCGTCTTTTCCCAACCTTGTCCAGAATCGTAGGGTTTCGGGCTCCAGAACATCGTCTCCCTAGCTCGCTTGTAGTGGGCAAGACGGTGGTTCACACGATTAATGTGTGGGACAAGGTTGTCTCTGCAAGGTGGGAGCCGGAAGAAGTCCACCCTAGATTTCCCACCATCTGCTTTAGCATAATGCTGCGTACAGCATTGACCGATTTTTCTCGGGCCTGGCCATAAAGCAGACACGTGAACGCCCCGATGTCATCCATTATATCGGGCTCTACAGTCCATTCATCCCCAAGTTTTCTGAAAAAAGAAACACATTATAAAATATGTACTTCTTCAAATCAACTCTGTCACTTGTTGTAGAGTATGGGGTTATCGTAACATATAAAAGAGTTCCATCACCACCACCACCACCACCACGATTTCATGATATCCTATGTTTGCACTAGATTATATACCAACCAACAAACCAACCAACCACGAGATAAAGGCAAAATCTACGCAGAGCTGGTGACCTAAAGTAAAATTCCTACCAAAAGTAAATTCATGATCCTGTTAACTGTACTACGTAAACTAGCTGATGATATCGTCGACATCGCATCCACACCCTTACTCTAAGATCTGACGTTTA
>JAYJLZ010169743.1:0-11157 GCA_036873915.1 Tubulanus ruber | reverse complement strand
AATATGAAGAAAATGACAGCGAATCTGATTCAACATCGTGGTTACACGCATACTGGATTGGTAAGCCATATTACTGTATAGTAGCAGGGAGGTGTCTATATTACCTCCCTGGTTATAGTCACGCTTAACCTTTTCGGCTCAAAATGGAGGGTTTTGGTCATAAATTGGTGTATTATTCAACCTTGATTTTGTGTAATTTTTTCAATTCAAATTAATATTACATGTACAACGAAAATAAACATTATAACAGCAATATAATATCAGTCTTCTTTAAACACAATAATTTTATCGAAAAATTACTACAGGTAGCTGAAAGTGAACCCAGGATTACTGGTTGAATTTATAACAATAATTTAGGGTACTTATGGCCACTTACTTTATCATAGACATAACAAAGCATACACAAACGATCACTCATTTTAGACAATTTTTATTGGCAATTATGACAATTTACTTGACAACATGAACATTGAAGCATTATTATAATCAGAAATACGCGACGAACTGTCTGTCATTGTCATTGTCAATCATGAGAATAGATTGTGGATCAACTAAGAAAAACCTGTGTTGATAAAATTATTTTCGGTCTCCAAATTCTTCATTCATTGTACAAGTTGAGGTAGATTTTATGTCATCAAATAAAGGTTTTGAACCTTGACTCGATGTGAATTATGGTAATATTATGTAGAATTTTAGTATTCCTTACATAAACATATTATTACCTAATTAACTTTTCACCAGCAACTTTATGAAATATTTGTTTATTATATTTTGTTGACTACTAAACTATATTAAAGGGTAAATATTAAACTTATCAATGCTGCGAGTGAATTAAAGTTATATTTGTGTTGCAGATTTCCGTCGACGCTTCATCTCTCTTCTGTCATATGAGTTTCGTAAATTTATGCCAGCTATGGTGCTAAATATATTGCAGAAAAAAAGTGGTCAAAACCAAACAAAGGGTAATGTTTTAACATGTTTAGGTTTCTAAAACTTTCATAAATATCTCTGTATTTTTCTTGATTGTTTTGATGAATGGATATTATTCAGAATTCATAACAAAATTAAAATTTTCACCTAGAATATATTTTTTATTTTTAAAGCTTTATCAAAAGAAGAACTCGATATTCATCTTACAAAATACGATCTGAAGAGATTAGACATGTATTCGAGGAATCTTGTAGACTACCATCTGATTATGGACTTGTTACCAGTGATAGCAAGACTGTATTTTCTACAAAAGCTGCCAGTTTCTCTATCAGTTATTCAAGGGGTAAGTGAAGGTCTTGAAACTAAAAAATAGTAATAATGCTTTTTGATTTTAAGAAAAAAATATTTGTCATCAATTTTTTATTTTCGAGCAAAATAAATTGTTTATTTCTTCATACAGCAAATTGTGAAGTAGACAGGATGGGAAATTTGTTTTATCGGACCAAAATCCCATTTGATACATAATTACATAATGCCGGTAGCTGGATCAACCAAAAATGCATTGTATTTTAAGATTATTTAAAGATGTTAATTTTAGATATACATCACGTAACTGCTTAAAATTAAATTTTAAAATAAATGCCGCATAAAAATTATGAGTGAAGATATGTTTATGTATTATTGTAGGCCATCTTGTTGGGGCTAGGGCTGCAACATAAATCTGTAAATATCATAGAGAAGGAAATAGACCTGCCAGCCACGCAGATACTTGGTTTATTCAATAGGTCAATTCGCAAAATACTGCAGGTAAGTTTTGAAATACATTTGAATTTAACATGCCTAATGGGCCGGTCACACTAGCCGAATCATTCGCCTAGTGTGACCGGAGTCATTCGGCCGAATATTTGAACATCAAACATGTTTGATATTTTCTGCCGAATTATTATTCGCCTGAATATTCGAACATGTTTGATGTTCAAATATTCGGCCGAATATTATTCACCTAGTGTGACCGGGTTCGCCGAAGACATCGCCTGATTGTAGATTTCATTATCCAATCACTGATGTCCAGAATGTCACATGATTAACCGTTTTGCACTCAATTAACCTCATTCAACGCAGCTGGAGACTTTCGACTAGTTTATTGGTGGAGTTGGTAATTCGGCAAATTGTGTGACCACTCAATCGGTCGAATCATTCGGGCAGAAATTCGGCTAGTGTGACCGGCCCATAAGGCTAATTATTTAATTTGCATTATACCAGTACATGTACATGTATTTGTGATTTTTTTTCTAGTAAAACACTATCATACACTATAGCTTACTTTTTTTATTGGAACTAATATAGTATATGTATTCATAAACAGCTAAAGGCCGGATCAGTTCTAGAATCATAAAATATATTAAAGAGATTTTTTACTACATCTACATTGCATGCATTTGAGAAAAACAATCAAGTATTTTATAAATTGCTTAACCATTAACTCAATGATTAGCCAAAAAATGGATTGATTTACTATTTTTTGTCATGACAATCCAATTCTATAATAGATGTACTGATTTACCGAGTGCAAATCAATAATATACCAGTTAAAAAGAAACAGGTTAAAGGTGAAATGAAGAATTTAAAATGAAGTCAAGAAAGACAAAAATAGTAGAGATAAAACCAAAAAGGTCTCATTCACGGGAGGCAGAAATAAACAATAGGATAAGCGAGACTAAACGAAAGACAGACCATGGAAAAAGTGCGAAATATTCATCCCCCTAGCTACTGAATCTAACCTTTTAATGAAATAGGCTTCGGACTGTCGACTGGAAGTTATAGATCTGAAATTTCCCGAAATAATTATGAAACGAAGATGCTGTTTAAAATTATGACCGTCTGAATTGAATTTTTTTTGAGACATCATGGAGGGAAGGGTGATACGTTACAACTACCGGTAAAGGTACCCTTGTCAGATTTACTTTTAACCGAATATTTGAGAACGGAATCCCTCGGGAGGGACACAGCTTTATCAATCTGCCTGCGAGATTTTGTTTCGTCATAAACTCTGTTTTTAAACCAACCAACCATGTCATCACGGCGTCGTCGTGTGAGGCAATTATTCTCTGAACAAATACGTTTTAATCTAAGTCCCTGACAAAAGGGTATGGACCTAGTGATGTGTTTAGGAAGACATGATTTGGGATTACAACAGATTTACAATAAAGGTCCGGTTCAGACGTACTGAGGTATCGAGAAAATTAACTCTTGTCGAGAAGATATCGTAATGAAATATCTGGATGCCAGGATTGAGATAAGTTTATGAATGAATTTAAAGATTTAAGACTATGCGTCCAAATAAAAATATGTCGTCAATGAATCTGAGCCAGACTAGGGGGTTAAGGAGGGATTCTTTTAACAAGCCCTCTTCAAATAAACCCATAAATAGATTGGCAAAATTAGGAGCCATACGAGTTCTCATGGCAGTTCCTTTGATCTTTTGATACAAACTAGAGTTAAAGCCAGTTAAAACATTTGTAGTGAGTATAAAATTAGTTAAGTAGAGAATTAAATCTTTAGATGGAAAATAATGTGCACGAGTGTCCAGAAAATTACCAAGAGATTTAATTCCTTCAAGATGAGAAATATTAATATATAGTGATTTGACATCCATTGTTACCAAAAAGAGTCCACGGGAATATCTCCAAGGTTTTTAATTGTTCTGACGAAATCAGTAGTCTTGTATAAAACTGGGGAGACTAGCAGCTAGGGGTCTAATTTGATCATCAACCCAGCCTGAAATATCTTCTGTCAATGTGCCGATACACGAAACTATAGGTCTACCAGGGGGATTGTTGATGTCCTTGTGAATTTTTGTTAAGGAATAGAATTTTCCTGGTGAAGGATTAAGTGGTATCAAAGGTAAAATAAGGGACTTAAGATTATCATCCAGATCACTGGCATATTTAAGTAGCTGTTTACGATGAGCTGTGGTAGGATCATAATCGAGGGGTCTACAAAATTCAGAATTAAGGAGCTGAAATATCTTTATCCTGCAGGACTACTGTTGACCCTTTGTCAGCATTCATGATAATAATATTGGGATTTCTCTGAAGATCATGAGACTTGAGTCTTATTGAAATTCCACTGTGCACAGATTTGATATAAGAGTCTAAAAATTTATTTCGACCTGGATTAGGGGTAATTTAGAGATTTCCTTTTGACGGGGACTAGAGAAGGGTCAACCGAAGTATTAGTACTAGTAGTAGCAACAGCAGTAGTACTGTCGTCTGTCGTATGAACGAAAAAATCCTTGAGGTGGAGGCGTCTATAGAATCCAATTCTAAACAACTTAATTTCTTTTTTTTGAACCATTGACCAATTCAAAATAAAATTAGTCCCATAAGTTAAATAAAACCCTACTGCTTAATTGTGTACAACATTGTTAACAGAAAAACCTCTCAATAATAAAGAATTGAAGGTGTCAGTTTTGTTGCAGTATTTGGTGCTATCGTGATGCTGACACCGTTTCAGATGCACTGAATGAACAATGTATTTCAAATGAAGGTGTCTTGAAACACCAGTATTTGAAATACATTGTTCATTCAGTGCATGTATTCTGATAATATCGCTGACTATATATAATATCGCTGACTATATATAATATCGCTGACTATATATATATCATGTTACAGTGTTTCGATCAATTGACCGAAGCAGAAGTTGAGAAAGAGATGATTGAAAGGAAGGAAATTGAAATGCAACCAGTGAAGAAGTCTATGAGTGACGAACTTGTAAGTTTCAGCTTTCATGCTATTCAATTAAAGCCACTATAGTATAAGATACCAGAAAACATTACAGTATGGCTATTACGAATTTTGTAGGAGGAGGCAGGTCGTGATGTGCTTAAAACCGAAGAAAAACAACTGGAAATCTTGAAAGGTGCTGATCTCAGTCATTTTAACATAAAGGGAACCGAACAGGAGTGGGGTAAAGCTCTGTCTGGAAAGGTTAAAGAAAAGAGGCTAATCTCAATTGGCCAGTAAGTTTTAAGAGGATGTCAGACAAAATATTTATTACAAATAAAAACTATGACACTGCAGTGCGATAAGTAAAATCCCATCGTGGCCATCACATGAGGATACAAATAACATGAATTTTTGGAATCAGAAAATCGAGCATGATTCGTGTTTTAACAAATAATATTTAATTTCAGCGCTGGAGAAAAACGTCAAGTTGATGTAGAAATTCCTACTCCTAAATCGGACCGAAAACAAAAGAAGTTTAAAAAAATGAAGAAGTTTTAAAATATGTTTATAGGCCTACTTTATAAATCAAATCGTTAATCGAATATTTGAGCAATGAAACCAATTAAAAAAATACATATGAATTACCTTTGTTTTTAGTTCTATCGAGGATGTACCGGTACTTGTATTCTATGAATGTAGGTAAAAACCCCACCGGTGGTTTTTAGCCCACTTGGGTCGAAGTCCATCGTCCGTCCCTCGTCCGTCTCTCGTCCGTAGACGGAAATCAGGTGGGAAATTTTGTTCCCTTGTATACGAATTGGCTTTGAATCTGTCGAGAACCGGTCAGTTGTACTTTGATTTTCTTTCGCGTAACTCAGGTACGTGGATGAATGATGAAGAATACATCCGTCTAAATAATAGGCTTTATAGATCCATGTTTAAAGGTAGTCTTCCGAATGTCTTATATAATTAAATCATCAATGGATAATTTTATTTTGAGCAGAAACATAAATGTATTATAAGCTCAGACTAATTATTTCTAAGTTATGGGTTATTATGGAAATCGTAATCTATTTGGTTCTGTGTTGTGCTGGAACTGAAGTTAGAACTTTCACTGACTTTATGAACTTAGACTTACTATTAGGTGACACATTATTTGTTTTATACGGGAAAGGATGTATTCTGTGAAATTCTATGATATGATTTGCCAGACTAAAGCACTAAAATAAGATGAAGATACTGATGTCGAACACAAAAAAGGTACTGTGTAAACGCGGGTACTAAATGGATCATGCGGACACTCATCCAAGTCAAAAAAAGGCCTTATGATTGAATGCTGTTATTTTTCGCCTAGACTGCCCACAATTCAATATACTGAACCTCAATATACCCACCCTGTCATTTCACTCGTCATGTGCCTTACTCTGGGTACCAGTCCATTATATAAATGACGTCTTGTTCAAGTAGCGTATCGCGGTCTATTCAACTCCAGACCACCTCATTCAAATATTCTTCCTTTAGTAAGCCAGCTTACGTCCAGTTAACACGTACACTACCGTCTCTCGCAAGGGATTTCCTATCACGCCGTTGTGGATATAAAGGTAGGGTGAAAATATTTTTGTTATAACGTTAATTCTGCGCTGATTTTATGATTTAAGCATTTTTTTGTTATGAGTGCGCTCGTGTTGCTTTGAGCTCGTGTTGCTTTGACTATGTATATTTAATATTATTACATTAATATTTTTACCTGTAATTTATCGTTTGAAATATATAATGCTTGATTACTGCACCACGTAATAAATGTCACCATGATAATGTTTATACTGTAGCACAACTTTTGAACATTATGCAATTGTATTTTTTTTACATATACATTTAAACTTCTTTTCGCCATTATTATTTTCAATAACCTGCTGTGTTAAATTACTCCTGTCTCTTTATTTGTTGTTAAATTACTGTATAAATGCAACCTCCACAGCCACTTCTCTTCTTGATCGTGTCTGCTCACAAAAAACATCATCGCTTTAGGTTTACCTTTTTCTGTTTTCAGGGAACATGTCATCCCGAGTGCTCTCCGATGGATGATCATAATTTGTGGCTATGTATACGAGGTCTGGTTCTTGTCACGAAGTAGAGATAAGTTTTCTCTGCCCCAATGAAGGGTTCGTGCTGTTCTTAAAATCTTGAAATTTAGTAAAATTTTTAATCATCGATTATATTGTTGCTGTTTAACCCGTTATGTTGCTTATTCTTTCATCGTTTTCTGTAGGTTTAATTTGATTTCACTGTTTACTACTGTACTACATGTATTTCTTCTGTACTACATGAATATCTTAAAACATGAAGTGCCATCTTTCTCATCGCTTTTCTTTCTAGGCACATCGCCACAGTCGCAGTAACATTGATTGGTAATTGATAAAAGGCTGAAATTTTGCACAGTTGTGAAACTTCATATTTACAAAATTATACATGTAGAATGTAACTAAATAAATATGTGTTTATATTAAATTCTGAATGTCCGTAAATATGTACTACCTTATATTGGCTCTATAGAAATCCGGCGCAGACGAGGGTAATCGGCTTTGGTTACTGGCAACGCCACGAGTGAATTTTGCTTGAGCACATTGAGCACAATGCACAAGCAAGTTTTTAACGCACTACACCGGGAGTAGTACCTAAAATGACGGACGTCATCTTGCATAAGCAGTGTCATTCTTCCGGCATTTTTGTAATCGCGCGATCAAGATGTGTTTCTGCTCATAAACGACGGCTGTGATTGGCCGATAGAAATTCAAAAAATTCAACCTCAAATTTGTTACGACAGCCGTGATCCGATTGGTCGATATAATTTCATGGTTTTTTACCACAGATTTGTAACGACGGCTTAGGCCGATTTACAAAATTCTCGATTTTTGTAACGACGGCTTTGATAGGTCGATTAATATTCATAATTCTTGATTTTTGACCTCATATTTGTAACGACGGCTGTGATTGGCCTATAGAAATTCAAGATTTATTTATGTAACGACGGCTGTGATTGGCCTATAGAAATTCAAGATTTATTTATGTAACGACGGCTGTGATTGGCCGATAGAAATTCAAAATTCTCGATTTTCCACCTTATATTAATTAATGTAACGACGTCGGGCTGTGATTGGCCGATAGAAATTCAAAATTCTCAATTTTTGTAACGACGGCTGTGATTGGTCGACCTCATTTTTGTAACAAAGGCTGTGATTGGCCGATAGAAATTCAAAATTCTCGATTTTTGACCTCATATTTGTAACGACGGCTGTGATTGGCCGATAGAAATTCAAAATTCTCGATTTTTGACCTCATATTTGTAACGGCGGCTGTGATTGGCCGATAAAAATTCAAAATTCTCGATTTTTTAACCTCATATTTGTAACGACGGCTGTGATTGGCCGATAGAAAGTCATCTTTCTCGATTTTTGACCTCATGTTTGTAACGACGGCTGTGATTGGTCGATAGAAATTCTCGATTTTTGAGTTCATTTTTGTAACGAAGGCTGTGATTGGCCGATAGAAATTCAAAATTCTCGATTTTTGACTTCATATTTGTAACGACGGCTGTGATTGGCCGAGAGAAATTCAAATTTCTCGATTTTGACCAGATTTTATGTAACGACGTCTGTGATTGGCCGATAGAAATTCATCTTTCTCGATTTTTTACCTTATGGTTTGTAACGACGGCTGTGATTGGCCGATAGAAATTCAAAATTCTCGATTTTTTTACCTCATATTTGTAACGACGGCTGTGATTGGTCGATACCTCATTTTTGTAACGAAGGCTGTGATTGGCCGATAGAAATTCAAAATTCTCGATTTTTGACCTCATATTTTGTAACGACGACTGTGATTGGCCGATAGAAATTCAAATTTCTCGATTTTGACCAGATTTTATGTAACGACGTCTGTGATTGGCCGATAGAAATTCATCTTTCTCGATTTTTTACTTCATGTTTGTAACGACGGCTGTGATTGGCCGATAGAAAATCAAAATTCTCGATTTTTTACCCCATATTTGTAACGACGGCTGTGATTGGCCGATAGAAATTCAAATTTATCGTGTAACGACGGCTGTGGATTGGCCGATAGAAATTCAAAATTCTCGATTTTTGTAACGACGGCTGTGATTGGTCGATAAAAATTCTCGATTTTTGACCTCATTTTTGTAACGACGGCTGTGCAATTTTGGCCGATAGAAATTCAAAATTCTCGATTTTTGACCTCATATTTGTAACGACGGCTGTGATTGGTCGATACCTCATTTTTGTAACGAAGGCTGTGATTGGCCGATAGAAATTCAAAATTCTCGATTTTTGACCTCATATTTGTAACGACGGCTGTGATTGGCCGATAAAAATTCATCTTTCTCGATTTTTGACCTCATGTTTGTAACGACGGCTGTGATTGGCCGATGGAAATTCAAAATTCTCGATTTTTGTAACGACGGCTGTGATTGGTCGATAAAAATTCTAGATTTTTGACCTCATTTTTGTAACGAAGGCTGTGATTGGCCAATAAAAATTCAAAATTCTCGATTTTTGACCTCATATTTGTAACGACGGCTGTGATTGGCCGATAGAAAATCAAAATTCTCGATTTTTTACCCCATATTCTCGATTTTGACCGATTTTTTATGTAACGACGTCTGTGATTGGCCGATAGAAATTCATCTTTCTCGATTTTTTACTTCATGTTTGTAACGACGGCTGTTATTGGCCGATAGAAAATCAAAATTCTCGATTTTTTACCCCATATTTGTAACGACGGCTGTGATTGGCAGATAGAAATTCAAAATTCTCGATTTTTGTAACGACGGCCGTGATTGGTCGATAGAAATTCTCGATTTTTTACCTCATTTTTGTAACGAAGGCTGTGATTGGCCGATAGAAATTCAAAATTCTCGATTTTTGACCTCATATTTGTAACGACGGCTGTGATTGGCCGATAGAAATTCATCTTTCTCGATTTTTTACCTCATGTTTGTAACGACGATTGGCCGATAGAAAATCAAAATTCTCGATTTTTAACCCCATATTTGTAACGACGGCATTCTCGTGAACGGCTGGCCGATATAAAATCAAAATTCTCGATTTTTTACCGCATATTTGTAACGACGGCTGTGATTGGCCGATAAGATTAAAAAATTCTGATTTTTTTCCTCATATTTGTAACGACGGTTGTGATTGGCCGATAAAAATTCATCTTTCTCGATTTTTGACCTCATGTTTTTTGTAACGACGGCTGGCCGATAGAAATTCAAAATTCTCGATTTTTTCCCCTCATATTGAAACGAAGGCCGTGATTGGCCGATAGAAATTCATCTTTCTCGATTTTTGACCTCATGTTTTTAACGACGGCCGTGATTGGTATTAGGAACGACGGCTGTGATTGCGGCCTGCAAATTTCTCTATTTTGACCAGATTCTTCTTATGTAACGACGGCTGTGATTGGCCGATAGAAATTCAAAATTCTCGATTTTTTTACCCTCATATTTGTAACGACTTCTGTGATTGGCCGATAGAAATTCAAAATTCTCGATTTTTGACCTCATGTTTGTAACGACGGCTGTGATTGGCCGATAGAACTAGATTTTTGTAACTACGTCTGTGATTGGCCGATAGGTTATTTGTAACTGCTGTGATTGGCCGATAGAAATTCAAAATTCTCGATTTGTCACCAGAATTTTGTAACGACGGCTGTGATTGGTCGATAGAAATAGAAATTCAGAATTCGAGATTTTTGTAACGACGGCTGTGATTGGCCAATTTTTTACCTCATTTGTTACGACGGCTGTGATTGGACGATAGAAATTCAAATTCAGAATTATCGTCCAAATTCAGAATTATAAAGTTTTGGAATGACGTCATATTTGAAACGACGGCTGTGATATTTTGAATTTCAAAATTCTCTATTTTTGACAAGATTTATGTAACGAAGGCTGTGATTGGCCGAAAAACAATTGTCGACCTAAGATGAATTTGGTCGATGTAAAAAAAAACTTTGTAACGACGGCTGTGATAAACATACAACTGGCCGATAATTCTTGACCAGATTTTTGTAACGACGGATTACAACCAACAAAGGCTGCGATTGGCTGAAATTAATTAGTGACGGCTTGTTTTTGCTTCTTAACATTGTACCGGATACTAGAGAAGATGGATAAAGAAATGAAGGTTAAACTTACATAACATTTATTTGGCGACTTTTGGTGACATTTCGTACTGCGGTGACATTTCGTACTGCCGATTCTTTGCTGCCTGCCCTGTCCTAGCTGTGCCAACACAACATGCCTGTTGCTGCATGTCCTATATGTACCATGCCTGCCTGCTGTAATAAGTTATTGAATACAAAAATAAATAAAATAAAAAAACCGTTGTTGTTACTTAGCGTTCATCCATAGCGAGCGTCTTTCATCCATAGCAGGGCGTCTTTCATCCATAGCAGGGCGTCTTTCATCCACAGCAGG
>JAYJLZ010169632.1:0-11158 GCA_036873915.1 Tubulanus ruber | reverse complement strand
GTGTACTTATTTGCAGCACTCTTCTTTCTGATGAAAAACTGGCTTGCTATCTCAAGATTGTCGAAAATCAGAAGCTCTGGAGGGCGAATGGAGAAGATACTAGTATTGTCCAAAAAATACTGTCCGTCTCGTGCCTGCCGCATTAATACTTGTTGGCGTTCACTGAATTGGCGCCACACAGGAAGATCTCTTCTTTCATAAGCCGCAACCGGTGTGTCTCCACATACACCATCTACATGAGACTGCGTCTGATTTTTTTTCCGTACACATGCTCGATACTCAGGAGGATGCGTATTGACATGCGTATATGTAACCTCAGACACTACAAATGGCAACTCGTTCATTGCCCAGCACATTTCCGTCTTAGGGATCATTCGAGCAAGGTGCGTTCGGAACTTTTGGTTTGCACGGGACTCTGCTCCTGGCCTCTTTTCATTCTGTAAATCAGCATGTGCCACTTCCATTTTGTCGTCGTCTGTCTTCTTGAAAAACATGCGGGCTTTCTCGTCTTTTCCACTGACATATTTGGCACAATATGACACCTGCATTCTGTAATCCAGGTACTGCATATTTCCGACGCTGCGCATGGCTGCAAACGATTTTGGCTCTATCGGAACAAAAACACTTCCAGGGTCGTTATCAGCTGGCACCTGAAATCGCCCCCCACAGAGTGAATCCACTGGCCGGATACTATCTCCCTCTTTGTTAGCCAAGCCAATTGTCAGAAGTTTCTGTAACACATCTGTTACAAAAAGATTGACGTTCTCGTCGAACCGGTACACGCTGCCATTTGGATGGCGCTGAACGCGGCATTTCATTTGTCCGGTTCTCCTGTCTTCCACCTGACATCGACTGCCGCCAGCATCGCATACGTGTACTTGGAGCTGGTGGATGAGTCTTTTGACGTGCAGAAAATCGTCTTCATCATTAACCAGTCCATCATCGATGAACACCTCCATATCCTGGTCCTCGCAACCGAACATCGCTGACAATGTCCCCTTGATCCTCCTAAGTGTTGTTTCAGGATCTTCGTTGATCACCTTCAACATACCATGAATGTGACTCTTGTTCCCTGGTGAGGTCGCTGCGTTCTGGAACTCGTATCTGGCCCATAACTCAGATACCTGCCCTACTGGGCGTGAAGGTGAATGACGTAGCCAACGCAGAAAATAATGACTCACCCGCTCCCAAGCCCTGCACATGATGCTGCAGTGACTTTCAATGGCTTCACACTCGTTACCGTGGTCTTGCTGGTGCATCATCAGTCCATTGCGAAGCTCCCTCATACCCGGTGACTCACTGTCATTGCATGTAACGGTGAAAAACACTGTGAATCCACCGTTCAGTCGCATTTGTGCTACGAGTCGATTCACTTGCCGCCTGGAATCTAGCTCGTCAAACTTCATGGATTCTTCTCTTGAATCGATTGAAAATCCTTCTTTGTATGTCCTCATTGCCTCTAAGCCTTTCTTACAAAGAACGACAGCGTTATTCCGGGAAAGTTGCGTGTTGAACCATAGGTCGAACATCCACGACAAATATGGATCTGAATGCGACGTCAGTAATGCATTGCTACGAAGACGAACCAATATGTGATCAAACAGTGATGCAATATTCTTACTTCTGGAAGAACGCCCGTCTTCAGTATACATCGTGGCAGGCAATGCACCCACAACACTGTGCTCTTCAGTTCTTGACGTACACCAGAATATGTTTGGGTGTAACATGGCTTCTGGTTGAGACAGGGGTATGTTACAGTTGTCATCGCTAACAGCAGTTATGTATTGTAACATTTTCTTGGTTTTCGCGTTGAGGGATCGCGTCCCTGTAGTCCTTCTATGGCATCTAAAGACATCATTGAGTATGTAGTGTCCTCCGATGCTCATATTGTTTGTTGTTGAATATACCGGCTGTTTACCAGGTGCAGTTTCCTCTAGAAGATGGCTGACAAATAGGTCGGCTACGCCTGATATCATATCAAACCGCAATTCCTTTCCTTTCTTCTTCATAGGAAGATCTTCATCTCCTTCTTTTTCTAACGATGCAGTGAAATCTACATCAGATTCTTCCTCAGTCGATTCGGCAGAATTTTCCTCCTCACTGGATGCAATTTCATTCTCTTGCTGACTTGGTGAATTGGAAGCCTCAATGGTACGTTCTGAAGATTCGTCATCATCCTCTGATTCTGTTTCCGTTTCCGACAGATGGTACATGCCATTTTCTGCATCCGAACTTTCTTCATGTTCTTTTTCTACTACTTGTTGTTGTTGGACAGTTTTTTCAAATGTGTACGGTATGTTGAGAACCTCTTCCCTATCATTTGCTTCCTTTTTATGTTTTAAACAAACACAGATGTGGCATTGACTGATGTGCGCATCAAAGGGACATCGCCATCTTGCCTTGCGGAAACAATCAGTGATTGAACATAGTAATTCATTCATGGGCTCTGTGATGAGAAATTTATCATGTTCTGCGCACTTCACACTCCTCTGCCCCCCTGACCAATTTATCTTTTCCATGATGTCAAAATTGTTCAATGCATTCTGCCGAACGTAGATAACGATGCCAGGCAGTTCTTTATTTCTGAATGGTCGAGTACCTGCTGGCTGAAATCTATGTTCTGCCAGCCACCTGAAGGATACGGGAACTTCATAGAAATCATTTGCATGAAAAACTAGCCTACTTGTGTACATTAAAAACCAATCGCTTACTACTTGTGGAAGTGCTGGTTCTCTTCTACGCAAATGAACATTGAAAATACAGATGTTGTCCTTGGAAGCTTGTAGAATTTCTGCAATTACAGACTCTGTGTTCTTTCTCACATTTGGATAGATATTTTGACAAAGAACTTGTGGTAAAAGACGATGAAAGAGTTCTACAACAACCTCACTCTCGATGTGGATAACTTGTCCAAAATTGGTGTATTTCTTAATTTCTTTCTCTGTATTCAGCATGCGTTTTTTTGTCGTGTTTCTGGTATTGACAGTGGCAGCTGCAACATGAAGTTGTAATTCTGAAATGATACTCCAATTCTGTTTGTGAGTCTTCCATAATGCATCGTTAAGGAATTGTCTGTGTAAACTTGGGCAATGTACCAGCATTGTAACGATACAGTAAACGATAGCACCTGCTTTGTAGCGCAAAAATTCCTTGTCTTCACCATTTTCTTCCGTATCCGCCGTAACCTCATCACCCTCGTCAACGATATTGGTATTCTCGATATCAGAGATGTCACATTTGTTATGTTCTGTGTCACAGTTGGTAACAGATGTAGCCGATTGTCTGTTCAGAGATTTTACTGTTTTTTCTTTTTCCTTATATTGTCGAGGAATTTTAACTGGGAATGCAGCATGTCCAGTGACATTGTTCGGGTGAATTATCCCGATGACATTAGTCATTCTCCGAGTCTGCATTTTCAAAAACATTTCTAACTCTTCATCACTTGGCTCTGGCTGTTCTTCATCAACATTGGTTAAACATTCGTTTTTCGAATTATAAATTTGTCGTAGAAAACTACCTGAAGCCTGATCAGAGAATGTTCCAGTGTCTGCGCATTGCTCGATTTGCACTCTAAGCTCGTCAGTAATGTTCCGTTCGAAGAAGTCAATGGTTTCATTAACCTTAGCAACACCGTAAATGTTTTCCATAGCTTGTCTAATATCCGGCCTGAATTTCAATGTAAGCCCATTCGAAAATCTCTGCTGATCATCTATTCCTGGAAAATCGTCTGAACCCACAGTCAAGGAAAAAGTATCTAACCCTCCTGCGTTTCCTTGATGAAGTGAAACGTTGTAGGACGAAGTCCATTGATTGAGTCGTCCACATTTCATGATACTCGGCACACAAACTGCAGGCGCAAGTTCATCAACAATAGGTGCAATATTGTCAACCATCGCAGGATTTTTGGGAACGTGATAATACTGTTTATCAAAAGAATGGATGTCATCCGAACACGCAAGAATGCATAATCCTTCATTCTCATCCACTACAACAGTTGCACTTTCAAGCCACTTGCCTGCAACAACTGACTGACAAGGCCAGTCTGGACGGCGACACATTAATGGGTTTACTCTTCTTCTTCTCGTGTCCAAAATATATGGAAAATCTGGACACAGAATCCGAATATAATGCAGAAATGATATCAACTGTGCTCTTGGTGGCTCACGTAAAATATCATCTATGAAAATATTACATCCAGCAGGACATATAACATCACAGTAGGGATTTTCATCAAGCATACACTTGATATCGCCCCAAAAGAGACCATTGTTGACTTGTTTTGCCCAATGTAATTTCCGAGTAGCATCAAAAAACCTCTCTACCCTAGCTCGATCCAATACAAGCTCTCGGATCTTCGGCGAGAATGAATCCATCTCACCCCACATGTCCCTTAGTCCTGGAGGGAGAAAGGAAGCGCGTTCTTCGATAGTAAGGTTTTCTTTACAGTTCCAAACTTTTCCAGACATAATTGACCACATCACACTAGGCCATGCGTTCTTCCACTTGCCTGATTTGGATAAATGTGAAAAACACTGTCCACAAACTTTAGCATTAGGTTTTTTACGATTGTCTTTGTCTCCAAACCGGTACCTGGTAATGTTTTTCGGTATATCGTATACTGTGATGGTGTGTCCAAGCCTATCACGGACGCGGTGGCAGTTTTGACACTCATCACCCGGTTCTTCCAACTGTAAAAGAAAATGTACGGGTCATATAGTTTGCTTTAATTCGTAACAACCTCACATCAGACGTCGAAATTGCTGATCCATATCCTCTCATTTTATACTTTATAAAACTGCTCTCATTTTATATTCAATAAAACTCCTCTCTCTCATTTTATATTCAATAAAACTCCTCTCTCTCATTTTATACTTTATAAAACTCTTCTCTCTCATTTTATACTTTATAAAACTCCTCTCTCTCATTTTATACTTTATAAAACTCAAGTGCAGCTATAATCAAGGCTACAGAAATTTGGCACAACATTAATTAATTGCTTTGTGTCACGACATCGTTAGTGGATTATAAATATGAATTTTGTATTCCACAATGTACATAGCTTTTGTTTTGTGAAATTCTATAACTCACATCAGGGTTAACGTTCAGCATTTGTCGTTGAATATTTTGGACGCGTTTCTTATCCTCAATAGGCCGCATAATGACTTTGTGCTGGTCCACGCGAATCTGTAACAAGTAAGGATATTTTAAATATTCAACCAAATGTTTTAAATTTCATAAAATTCACATGAAATAATAACCGCAATTTTCGACCCCTACCAGGGTCTTTGATTCATTGCAGTATATAACTTACCATTATTGGTATTGGGTTGGGTGCATGATAGTCAGCCTCGTGGTCACCATTGCATATCGGACAGCCGTACCGATCTGACTGTAGTGCCTGTCTGGGCCTACTGACACTGCGCAATTGTGGCCTGCTGACAATGCGAGGTTCTCGCAGAATACCCGTCTCACTTATCTAAAATTATACAATCGCAACATTAAGTACCAATACCCGCAGATTGCAAATATCAACAATAATCAAAACTATAGTATTTACACAAGAATCGTGAATCCTGCTCCGATAACGCATAATAGCACTCTCCTGATTCATTCACATTATTCCATGACGGGAGTCTATGAATGACTATGGGGTGAGGGCTATTACTTATATATATTCTGGTAAACACTGTACTTGAATTGTAATCGAACTTACTAAATTCCGAGCCCATACACCAGAGGAAACAGGTGCTGGCTGCTTATCTGGGGCCCGAACTTGAGGAGCAGGCAACGTCCTGGATTCCGTATGGATAACGACTGGTTGTCCGTCAGGTCCCCACTGAACGATTCGTTCAGGGAGTTCTGGGAATGGTACATTCATGGAATGTATTGACTGAAAATGTTCTTGTCGGATATTCACAAGATGTATTGCATCAACTTCTCTTCCTGCTTCGCCATCCGCAGATGCTGGGTTTATGGTCCAAGGACGATTTCTACGATTCGCAGTTGTGACCCAGATGTCGGTATTGAGGAACCAGGCGGCGGCTTGAATTGTCAGTCCATCTGCCCATGTTCCTGGCCGATTCATATCGCGTAGCCATCGCTGAAATACTACCGTGCAATGTTCACATACATGGCTTGGTTCTTCCGGATTGCATCTGCAACAAAATATATTTCCATAATGATATAGTATTATCCAATATTCCTATTAATATTATTATTAATATTTTAAGTATCAATGACGAAAGTAATTTACTATATGTATGCGTTAATAACTATTAACTCATCAATTGGTCCAGTTGTACATGTTTAAATTCAATGAGTCAATCCTTCATTAAGAGTAATTCAATATTTTGCATATCATGTTCAATGTACCTGCATGATGCCTCGAACAACAAACATGCCGCACATGAAGGACCTTGGCGATAACATGTCAAACAGCGATGAGCAATATCTATATCATCATCTTCGTTTGGTATTGAACAACTGTGAATACAGAAATCGTCTTTTCCATTTATCATTTTAATAGTTCAGGCAATATATACAGAGCTTGGATGCAAACAGTACTTCACAATGCAAACAAATTCAATTCAATGTGATATTAGCAGAGCTGCCAACTGTTCCGATCTCGGCGGAACTGTTACGATAGTGGCCGTCAGAGTACGCTCGGGTAAAAAAAATACGCCCGCCGTTGAATAAGAAAATACTACGAAGACCTCCAAAATAGGATTAAATGTGAAAATTCGTATGACCAGTCATCAGTCGAGGTTGGCAGCTCTGTATTAGTATATAAAGACTTCAATGTGACAATTATTAAACAATACATTCACTAAAATGACAATATTCATAATGTCGTACCTGCATTGAGCAAGGTCCTGTTCACGGACCATCATGCGAACGACTTGACATATATTGGAATTGCGAGCATCATCTCGGTCGTAAAAAATGGCGCCGATGTATTGACATGTCTTAGTACGGAGACTTTGATGACTTTGACATGCTTCCCGTTGTTGTTGGTTTAATTTACACCACACGTCACGTCTGCTGGCACTTTGGATCACGGCATGAAAAAGGCAATTTCCATCACCCTCCGTATGATACCATATACAGTATTGCAAGCCATTATCACAACATATTCGCAGAGTGTCTCTGATCGAATTGAGACCGACCATATTATGCGGGAACAGCGTTTGTATTGGTGGCTGAGAAAACAAACGATATTCGTCAAATTTACCATACGCGTGAGTTCAACAATCCAACATGTCCATTAAAATATTTCATTTTCATTTACACTGCAGTTTTTCAACCACAGCTATATTAAAGGTGTCACGACATCATAAATATCGGAAAACAGTCATGACATATTCAATGTGGACAAGCAATATTACTTACAGCGAGTGACAAAGAGGGAACTTCAGCAATGCCCTCAGCTATTGGCCTTAATAAGGATGGAGCTGGCGTTAATGACGAGGGAAACTGTAAAAACGAGTTCACAATATGTTCAGAGTATGTTTCAGAGAAACTGTCCAGTGACTGTGTTGTAATGATCGCCAATTACACCAATACCTTGTAAATCCCTTGCCAAAATTGTCACAGTTTCAACAGAAAATTATTTAAACTTTATAGTAATATATGGGAAAAATATGCCGTATATGATTTATCTGGAGAGCATACCAACTATTTCCTACAAGTTTTACACATATCACTCAGCAGTTTCCACTGACAAAGTTTCCACAATTAAACACAATCCATCAATATAATATTTCCCCAAAACTTACCGGCACTGAAGTCCAAGTGTTTGCATCATCGCTTTCATCTTTTTGCAATTTCTGACGCTGAAAAAGTTATAATTCATTGTGATCACAGAATATCGCATAGCTTGGTGGAGACATACATATACAAAAAATTTCACGAATGCGTGAAACTTCAACATCCTTCAGCTATGCGGTAATCTGAAACTCATCATTGAATTCGATCCATGTAATCCATTACCTTACACTGTTGGCGGAACGATTCAACCTGTGCTAGCTGCAACAGCGGTACATCATCCAACGATGATCCGGGTGAAGAAACCCGTGGTTCTGTCACATCGTCCACAATCTGAAATACATTTACAACATTACTGAAAAACTTATCATTCATTGTCGCCACAGAATATCATCATTGAATTCCATCCATGTAATCCATTACCTTACACTGTTGGCGGAACGATTGAACCTGTGCTAGCTGTGACAGCGGTACATCATCCAACGATGATCCGGGTGAAGAAACCCGCGGTTCTGTCACATCGTCCACAATCTGAAATACATTTACAACATTACTGAAAAACTTATCATTCATTGTCGCCACAGAATATCATCATTGAATTCGATCCATGTAATCCATTACCTTACACTGTTGGCGGAACGATTGAACCTGTGCTAGCTGCAACAGCGGTACATCATCCAACGATGATCCGGGTGAAGAAACCTGCGGTTCAGTGAATTCAACTTCATTGTGACAACAGAATATCGCATAGCTCAGTTGTGAAAAAAGATGACTAAAATCTACTCGCATAACATTTAAAATATATATATTTCTTCTTTACCAGATAGATTGAACAGAGACGACTTTTTAAAAGATGATTTCGATTTAACTTTCATATACTAGTTGGTAATCTTCCATGAACAAAAGTTATTTGTCTTGACGAGACGCTTTTAACAATATATAACTTTACAAGATTACCAAGACAAGAGCTACGCCCTTTATAAGATGTCCAAAAAATCCCATTTGTCATAACTCCTTACCTGTATATTTCAAACAAACCCTTAAGTTACATTGAGAAATGTAAAGTTAAATAATAATAATAGTAATAAAAGCCAAGATGCAAATTTTAAATGTGTGACAAATAGGAATTAATCCCATCATGCTCACATTTTTTAAATAAGGGATTAAAATCCTACCTTAAGTACTTTGATGTACCATCGTCAGCAATTTTATTTCCTACATTGATGATTTTTAACAAGATGATTGGTCAAATTTTAAATATTATTTTTACTTTTGTCGTTTCAGGTAATACTTTAGCGACCTTTTGCGGTATGTAGTATATCAACTTTTTGCGGTATGTGGTATATAACTAGTTCTACAATTTCATTGGTAGCATTAAATATATTCCTAACTTAATTAAATTTTGTATTATTTAAACATAATAAAATATATTCACTTCCAGATGAAATCATTTTCATTACATTGAACATTAATCCACTTCCCCACTATCAATTAACTTCCTCGCCATCAATCAACTTTTCCCTGCCATCAATCAACTTCCCCGACCGAGCTAAATTAACTTACGAACCACTAACGAACCTCATTATTTACAATATGTTAATGATATTTATCATCTTAGAATCATCACCTTCACCTGCAGATGAAGCCCTTCCACATGATGAACCACCACATCAGCTACAACCTCCATCTGGACATCAAGCCTCACCTAGGCAGGAGCCCATGGAAGACCAGGTAAATAAATTACCTCACACTAATCATTTCGTTAAATCATACAGAATATCACAACATAATCCTTTATAGAATATCACAACATAATCTTTCATAGAATATTGCAACATTTGAAAACATATCTTTTTAGAACCATCACCTCGACGTTGATATGAACTACAACCCACACATGGACATCAACCTTCACCTGAGCTTGAAGCTCATGGAAGACCAGGTAAATAAATTACCTGACACTTATCATTTTTTAGAGAATATCGCAACATAATCTTTTATAGAATATCACGACATTGTATAGAGTTTTAAAAACTTATTAGAACCATCACCTCCACCTTTATATGAACTGATTTCATTCCAGCCACTTAGGTTTATTTATTATTTAATTTGCCAGTTCAAGTACTGTATTAACATTCCTGATATACTAAATTTGTTATTTCACGAGTGTCTTAACAAGTGGTGGGATTTAATATTATCTGTTGTATAGATAAATGTTATTCAAACGGTATAATTATGTATTTAAGACATAATTATTAGAAGTATAGATAAAAGTAATGAACTAATAATTATTAGGGTGTGATTATATATATTTAAATAACTATTATCACAACTGTGAAAAAAATTGAAGAAAAAACAAAATAATTGAATATAATAAATGAATGTTACATGTATTATGAAGCTTTTCTAAGTATTTTATAGGCTTCACCCAAACTGAAGATAAAGGCTAAAAAATCGGTCATCACACGCATGAAAAAAGTGGAAAAAAGTGGCTTCACTGCTACTTATACTATCTGTTATATAGGTATATGTAATTTAAATGGTATAATAGATATAATGTAATTGAAACTGTATAATTATGTATTTAAGTAATATTTATTAGAAGTATAAATATAAGCAATGAAGTCATAATTATTAGGGTGTGGTTATAATTATTAGGGTGTGGTTATATATATTTAAATAAATATTATTAGAAGTGTGAAAAAAATTTCTAAGCTTCGCCCAAACTGAACATATACGCTAAAAATCGGTCATTACACCAATGAAAAATGGTCACCACATCAATCAATAATTGCTGGTAAGAGCTAGACTGGTACATATCTTGACGAAACGCTTTCAACAATATATAACTTGACATGGTTATCATGATCATAACAGAGCTGACGCCCTCTAACTTGTTAGCCGTAAATTTACCCGTAAATTAAATTTATATGAAACTGGGAAACCAAAACTACCCTTATAACGTCAAAACTATCATTTGTCATAACTCCTAAGAGAAAAAGTTTAATTTACATGAAACTTGGTAAATATATTCATCTTAATAATAGGTAACTAAATACCTACCAAATTCGTTATATACAGAGTTTCCACTTTTCCGCATTAATCCGGATTTCCGGAAATTAGATTTTCCGGGAATATCATTTTTCAGTAATAAAAGTAATGATGTTTATTTTGGATTTAACATGTGTTTTGTTTTGTGTCAGTTGTTACGTTCAGTCCTTCTTATAAACTGTTTATCTGCTCGCCGCCGATCACCGCCCGCAGCATTCAACTATGCATAGGATAGTTATATTTTATAATCCATTTCCGGATTTTTATTGAATAAAAAGTGGCGACTCTGTATATAACGACAAAAACACCCATGATTCATCATATATCCATAACTAACAGTGCA
>JAYJLZ010169631.1:0-22476 GCA_036873915.1 Tubulanus ruber | reverse complement strand
ACAGCCGAAACAGATCTAATGTAACGCTCACGGACACCGGAACCAGGGATTTCACCTCCCTGCCGGAACATAGTGTCCATGCTCACTTCCTTCAGTGCGTAATATTTCAAACTTTAGAACGCTATATAAAAGAGTTCACCATGGACCCTAGATATCATTGTTGTTGATGTTATGATGAATTACAATAGCCGAACGCTGGACACCACAGTCTTCGAAGAACTATTGAACTTGACAATATTTCATGAACTGTCTCTGATGACAAAAGGACACATATTCACATGCAGAAGAATTCCCAGGTCAGTTTTGTCCAACCCGTATATAGGACTGTATCTGTGAAATGGAGTTGTTTGGGACAAGGCGAGTATAGATGATCCTTCTCTACGAAGTGGACTTCTACAACGAAGTGGACTAAATTTAGTTGTGCAAACAATGGATTTGTTGATGATTTTCAGATTTGATGATCGTAACAGGTCCTAACTCTTGGTTTTAAAGGATATAATCGGACATCGGTGTATCATTAATACATCTATGAATTATATTTCGACGACTCCCATGTGATCTGAAGATGCATATATGATTATGGATGCTGTCCGATGTACCCCTGCGAGACACTGCCTAATTGCTTCTTTTAAGGCCACAAGTGACGAACAATTCATTTCTAAGTCACATATTGATTTCTTAACGTGTCATAAAAGTTCTTTAGAAATTCTATCCATAAACAGGAATGGTTTTTGCTGCATCGGTACCAGTATGCCGCAAATATTTCTATTGCACGCAGACCTGCTGCAAATGTAGCAGCCATTTCCATTGTCTTAAAGTTACCTTTGTGCAACTGCAGCATCGCTGAATGACCGGCATCAAGTCCTGCTTTTAGAGTTCTGAAAATGCAAATGGCTGACGTGACGCTGAGAGTCCCGGATTGATGTGTACTGTCACTTCAGGGTGAGTATTTTTATCACGACGTATAGGGATTGTTTTCAACATGAAAATTGACGATGGCCTTGGAAGCGTCGAAATCAGACGTAGACGTGGGCCTAGGCCATTAATGTGTCTGACTTTGATCGTATATATTGCGAGATGCAGCCATAAATAAGTCGATTGCCTCGATTTTGATGAGCTTTCGTGACATTTCAAGATCAAATTACAGAAGCTGGTTTGGTGATTTCCAGTCACATGGCTTCAAAGTTTCCCAGGCTTTGGAGTGATGCCAAGGCCATGCAAAAAAACGACAGAAGAGTGAGTGTATAGGATAATATTCACTGCAGCACCATTGTTTCAGCATGCAGAGATGATATCGACTAGTTAATTGCAAGATGTTGGTTGTTCGTAACGGAGCGCACCATCCGCTGCATAAAAATTCTCAGCTATCCCAAAATCAGAGACCCGGGGAAAGTTTATCAATTAACATAATGACGTCGATATGAAAAACATCATAGTGGTGCGATTAACTCACATTTCACCCATGCAGCAGCATCTCGTCTATTTTGCTGTTTCATTTAAAAATTGCGGAAATTAATCCAGTGAGCGGTGTATATTCGATAAAATAACGAAGACTAATAAAGTAGGACGAAATATTTTCGACTAGAGTGGTGTTCAAAATACGCGGCGCTGGACGTGAATAATTCTCTTAAAAATTACCTGACGTAGGACAAGGTCGTACTTACTGAGGTCAGACGTCAGAAAACTACAAGGTAACTAGATATTAGTTTCTGTGGTTTTTATGTATAGTCGGCAACATAATACACACAAGCCTACATTTCACACATCTATTCCATTTAAAATATGTATTTTGTCTATCCAACATTAGACCGATGCCCCGCAATTAGACCATTATAGTTATACATTTATCATTACTTTAATGCATAACTGATTATCGCGACTTACCAAAAGTCTTAATATTCCGTCCATTTTTTTACTTTGTTCTTCATTTAATGCACGTTGCATGGAATCCGTCGTATTCCGCCATGCCGGTACAACTTCTAACCACCATATCGTCCTATACGGTGGTGTTTGATCTACACTGGAGAATCACCAAGTTTCTATAGGGAATCGTGTCTGAATTTTGTAATAAATCATCACTGTTCTAAAGAAACCGACTTCGTATAGGATGCACGAATTAGTTCTCTTTGAATTTACGATGAAAACTGTCTGATATAAAGGTCCGCTATCGGTCAAACGACCATAAAATATGCTATATCCACGGAAATACCAAAATAATTTTTCTAGAAGATTTCGGAATAACTATTTTTTGTGATCGCGAAGTGCGCTATGCCATTCCTCACAATCATAAAACTAAAAACATTCCTTAATGTTATGTGGATTTTCGACGTACAAATTACGAACAATGAAACTAGTTTCAATACAAAGACACAAAAATTCTTTGGTGCACAACCCAAAAAGAACGTCAAATGTTTCTTTTTATATTTAGTCTCAAGCATGATTATTTCAACAATTATATAAATACATGAAATCAACGGGCTCGCATTTTGGAACCTGTTTTAATTCAAGAATTTGAAAAGTTGTACGCTGCAGCTGCCTTCCGTGTCCTTGCTATTCAGAGTTGCTTGCTGTTTTTGTGGGTTCAAATCTGGTCTTGTTCTTTTATGACAGCATTTACGAGCATTTTACACAATAACCGCTGATAGATTTTTTAATAAATTTACCTGGAATTTCAATTCATGCGTTAGTCTATACGATATGGGATGGTCTTTTGACCTAAGTAATTTTCCTGATATAATAAGAGGTTAAAGCAATGTCGGCAGATATTATTGCACCTTGTTTGTTTAAAAAAAAATATTCACTGTCTAAAATTGTCCAGTATTATAAAATGTGAAACGTATTGCATATTCATATCTAGTCTACACATTTTGATTTTTAAAAAAAGTTATTTTTAATCACTTCAACCCAATTCAACCAGTTCTATGATCTTCGCCGATAACACGAATATTACTTTGAATTCTATAGCATTTTATTTGACAAAATATGCAATTTCCATTGAAGCAATATTTTTAAGAAACCAGTTGTGATGTTAATATTGTATGATGTTCATTCCTGAAGGTCAAATTTTTAATGTCGAATAACTCTAAAGAGTATAACGCGTAGGAGGTGTACATGTTACTACACCATTTGCTCTTTCTTTATTGTGTCAACTTTCGAAAGTTATGCCTAGTCAAGTATAAATTCGTGCCACAAATCGGAACAGCATGAGAATGATGGACGACGCCTTTTGTTCTTTCCTGCTGATGGACTCTATTAAAATTAAGGTGTTTCTAAATACTTTATCGATTGTATCACGGCTAATAGTTTATATAACTGTACACAAACAATACGATGTATAGTATTGCAAACATCTATGTATTCAACTTAGTGACGCATGTTGCTTTATTTCCGTGATATCTAATTTTTACTCCGTGTGACGTCAGCCTCCAGTTTCATCTAGTTTACTCATCACACTTAAATATAAAGTATCGAGGAAGAATAGTTCGGGAAACTAACATTAATAGTTATTCTACGGATTATTTACACATGAGGGTAAGTAAGAATTGGATTCTATAAGCTATATAAGTGCGGGTTAAACCTTTACTAAGGTGGAAGTGTCATTTTCTTAAAAATAGCTGCCATTAAAAAGCGCTGTTATCGAATAGTTAGTTTCTAAGTAAATTATGGTCACTAGTGATTTTTGGACCTCTCTCTACATTTAGTATCGACTAAAGGATTTTTTAATAGTTCTGTACAACTTTGTAGTATATATGAAGAACACTGATTAGAAAGAGCTAAAATTTTGGGAAATAAAATAGAGACAGAACCCATCAACTATTGAGCAAATGTGTGTTTTATTTATCCAGTCCAGGTTTTACATGTATTATTAACATAAATGAATATTTACATATGAATATGAATTTTTTGCTATTTCAATTTTATTTGGAAAAAAACTAGCAATACACTCGGTGCACACTATCATATAATAATCTATTATTATTCAAGGTTATTCAAAAATTGCGTGTGACAGCGAAAGTAATTTTTTTATTTTTATGATTAAAGGGTTGACGTTTTAACAAGTATACTGAATTATAGTAATAAGACAAAAATAGTTTACCGAGGAAAGTATTGTAAAATATATTGTTAATTTAGATTCAATCATTGCCTAATTTTCAGATGGGATTTTGTAAACATTTAACTCGAGTCTTTACGGTACATGATGAAGCGCTTAATATGTCGTGTTAGATGATAAATGATCACATGAAATTTTTTTATATATTACCGTATCGATACGATAGGGTAAAACTTATTTTATTTATACTACGACTTGAAATCTAAACCCGGCACTGAATTTTAAACGAATTCATTTTGAATTATCAGCTGAATTTGAATACCTGTTTTTGTATTAAGTTTCTTATTGTATTTTACTAAGCATATATAATCCTAACTGAAAGATATTCACAGTGGCTTCTTAACAAGTTGAGAGATAAGGTGATCACTAAAACATTACAAAATCTGGTACAATTGTAATTCAAATATTTATTCCGATAAGAAATTTGATGAACATTTTTAGTTGAAAATTTTGCTTAATTTAATTAACTGAAACCTTTTCTATTGCATTAAAATTGAATTACTTTTTATTTATTGGATCCATGGAAGGTGATTGAGAAGACAATATTCGGCTTGACAACCGTTAGTTTAAAAATCTATAAATACATTTTTTCTCGGAAGATAATTTATTCTCGAATAAAATCGAACTAAATGCTAGATAAAACCTCACCCTGGTTGAAATAGACGAAATAGATAAAAACTCGTCGGGTGGTAGTAAATGAGCTAGGGATAACTTCGTGGGGTGGGGTAAATATAGTACGGATAGCCGCACCTGCAGGGTTAAGGAATTGAAGAACTCACATGGGTGGAGATAACGTATTACTATTAGGAATAAACTCACTAATGAGCGAATAAGGTAAGGAATTATAGATAAATTAACCTGAGGTGAGTTAATAAATTAAGAGATAATCTCACCAGGGGTGGGTTTAACTAATTAGGGATAATATCGCCAGTGCTGAGTTAACAAATGAAAGATATGTCAATAGGGGTGAGGTAACAAATAAAATCTCACCAGGGGTGCGGGTAACAAATTAGGGATAATAAAAGTTGGGCTAATAAAACAACGAAGACCGTATTACAACTCCCTACTTGTATACTTGTAATACTGGGGTTAACGAGTTGTGGATAAATCTAAGAAACCCGAGTATTTAGGAAAACCTCGACGGTAGTGGGGATAAATACCTCGGGATACCTTCGCGTGGTGAGGGTTAACTAACTAACACTGTTATCTGCGTAAATTATGGATAAACTCAACATTTCACGTACTAGTGAAATTACAACGTACGTAACAAAAATATATGAAGTTGAGTTAGTAAATAAATCTATTCCCGTCATAAAAAGTCAGCGCGTCAGTTTCGAAGAAATAGTTGAAATATTGACTCATTCAAGCATAAAGTACCCGCCCCAAACCTAAATAAATCGCTTTATTACCAGGGTCGTATTCGGCTCTTCAGTTATTTCGAGTTGTGATTTCTAATTTATCCTGTAATTACAGATAAATTTGATGACGCTGTTGGGTCAAGGTCTTAAGCGATTATCGGAAATGTTACAAAAAATTGATCTGATATGATAATAACGAAATCGTGTCCGCTTGATGACCCTGCTTAGTATTAAAATAAAACCTTAAGCCCTCCCTTTCATTTACATTAGTAATAATTTGACATGTTTTCGCTGATTTCATAATGTAAAAGAGTAACGCGGGTGGAGTTATTGTAAGTGTTAGAATGATATAAATTATAAGTTGGATCTTTTAGTCGTCATTTGTTATTTTTGACAGGAAGTTGGTCGTAACGGCGAGTGTAACAATTGAAAGTGAAAACTGGTAATAATTATCTGCGCTACGTAGTGACCGCTCCACAATGCCCCGTTTGAAATTAAATCTTAAAGGATCATAGTGCACGGAAAAGGGCAATTATCAAGTATTTATTATTGGATAACCTCGTTAATAATTATTGCGGGAGGGGAATATTCATACTCAGTTCGAAGAAAGATAAATTAACACACGCCAGTGAGCAAGAGCATGTTGGGATTGAAAAACGTTCCTAACCATGAAAATGACTAAACAATCACAGGAATGCACATATATTTCTGGAAACGTTGACGTATTATCGTAAAATGGCGTTCTAGAATCTCATTATTGTGAACTATTCGCCCATTGGAGCAGACTTTAATTTATACGCGGATAAGTAATGCGCTTTCAGTGATATTGATTTGCGCGGCATCAGTAGCGGCGTCTAGCCGAACGATACGTAATGACAACTATTCTTTGCCTGATTTATCAAATCTCCCTCCGTACTATGTCCCTCGCTTTTCTCACAGTATATCCTCATATTCAATTCGGAAAAGTACCAAAATTTAACTTAGTCATTTACTTTATTTATCCAGTGAGTTGTGTTATCTTAAGAAGTTCTGTTAAAACTATTGTTGTATAATTCTTATTATCACCGAATGTCACTTTAAACTTTGTACTAAATTTCAAGCTCGTCAAAACCAACAAGACTCATATGCTATATATAAACTAAACAAAAAAATTTTCGAAATTATTTAACCTTTTTGGGAATTTATGTTTTTTAATTTTCAATTACCGAATTTTTTGCGATACTTTTTCCATAGAAACCTAGCATTTTTTATGCTACTTTCCACGTATTTATTGATAGAGTTTTTCTCTATATATATTTCTATTTTAAATCAATTCATTTGGTAATATTAAAGTCTTTTTTTCACAGCGCATAATTTTTTTTCGGTTTACTGTTATTTTTATAAAAATGTCTTAAGGATACAGGCGACTATGTTCGCATATTTTTTAGAGCTGCGTGGTGCAATTTATGTTATCCTATTTATAGTAATAATATGATATATTGCTGAATATGAACAATATACTTCACAAACCATGAATGGGAGTGCTGACTCAAATTGTGAATTTTTGTGAATTGTGAATGCTATTCAAGCATATGCTCTGTTTACAAAAACCACCTTGCGGTTTGGAGATGCCACTCTTTCATAATACCCGTTGACATTCGCGTGTCGTGTTATGAGTTTGAAGATATTTATGTGAAAAACCCATTCCATACATTGAAAAAGGAAGTTTGTATGCAGCCACAGTTAAAGCTTGGTATGTTGATAATAAAAAATACGTTACACACTTCTTATTTCTTCCCAAAATTGTGAGGATAATCAGAAAATAAATATTTTGTATATTTAAAGACAAGCGAAATAAGGTGGAAATTTTGAATTCGTTTAGTCGTTACGTTCAGTCGTGTCACGGTGCTATTATTATAGAATTACAATGCCAGCTTCTGCTTGAACCGTTTTACTAACGAAACGTTGTTTTAAAGTTCTTATTAAAAAATCTTTATTACTGTTTTCAATATATCGTTAAACCGTTTCACAAAAATCCCATAAATCAATTTATTATGCATGAACATATGTTCGTGTACCGAGTCAGGTGACTTTTCCTGGAATTTCCCCTCATTTTGACAAGGCCATATTGTGTCACCTGTACAATTTTCGTTATAAAATAATAGTCATTATTTGAGGGTCTTTTGCATTGGAGTTCGTAAGACAAGATAAGAAATGAAGTATCGAAAGCAAAACATTTTTACGAGTGGTTTGGACATTCTAAATATGGGGAACCATATAAAATATTATGGCGTTCAACGAAAACTGAAATTTTTATTTTAGTTCGCAAGTCGATAGGTCACTGCATAATTTATAAAATGTAGGTTAGCCCAAGAAAACGAATTTCACCATAAATCGTAGAAGAAGAAAATATATACCTTCAGTTTTTCTACAATCCCAATTTGAGTGATGAACGAAGGAACTTCTTCATAAAATTCCAACCATACGAAGTGTCGTTATTCCTAGCAAAACGAATATTTCTTTGTCTCCATAAAAATACATTTTTACGTAACGTGTCTGCGTACAGCATGACGAGAAGAGCCAATATGTACAGTTTTGTTCAATTTTGGTCCATTGGACGCCCATATATCCGCCAAAAATACAAGTCATCTACAAGCAACGTACTCCTTCACTGAGCTGCACCATCCATAAACCCTGATATAAAATCCTTAACGATATTTTTGTTATTGAACGTAAGAAAATAAGATCAACATGTGACAAAGACTAGCATAACCGACATCATACGGGCGGCCATTTTAGTCGGTTTTACAGGCGGGGGAGCTTTTTTATTCGCGCGTTTTCTGCGCGACCCACGAAGAATGAATGGCGGGAAAATCTACTACAATATAACATCGACAAGTAAACACGTAATTTAGTGACGAAATTTTGAATGTTAGTAAAATAAAGGGTGCGAAACTAAATGTAGGTCATGCGTGAATGTCATATTGAGTTGGATATCAATTTCAAAATATTGATCTTCTAATAGTAGTATTATAATCAAGCAACAAACAACATACGCATTTAAGCGATGTTTCCCCGTCAAAATTTAGCTGAGCGAATTGAAAGACTATGCCAAAATAAGCCAAAAAACTTAAGAAATAAATGTTACTACCTTCTAATAAATAAGTTCCAGAACATACTTGCTTATTAGTTTGCTTGATTTATAGCAAGCCTTTGGCGGCTTGTCTTGGCTTTCATTTTGAAAATGCGCTATCCATGTACGTAGTTTTTCTCCAAACTACGTAGTCATGTGAACTAGTGTAAACGATAAATGAAAAGCAGAATAACACTGTTCCTACTACCAATTATTCCTAGTTCATTAAAAATTTAAGCTCATTTATTTTACTCAATTAAGTCCTATACAACCGCGCGCGAGTCTATTATCAACAGGGTTCATAACGTAGAAAACGGTTTTTCGTACGCATTGATCAATACTCGGTAGATATATATTATTAAAACAGATGGAATTTTGAAACTTATTCCCGATATGTAGATTTTGTGTTTTAGTGACAACGGAATTGATACCTATATTAATTAGGCCTATCTTTCTATTATTTTACCTTACAATTATTGTCGCCCTTATTGGTTAAATTCCTATCTTCATAAGGAAGCTCTTTGAATGTTAGTATGGTAATAAAAATTACTTCGGATTACTAAATATAATTAATTGCGTTTCACATAATATTAAATCGTTGTGCAAGTATGATAATTGCTTGCCAATACTGTGGGATAATATTATCAACCGACTACGGTGAAGCGACGGTGATACACGGGAAATCCAAAAAGTATTTGCTGTACCAGTATTATTTGTTTTGAAATACAATAATTTCAGGATTTCACCACAATGTTTAACATTGAAAACTAATTACAATGAAGTATTTTTGTTCTATTTGCAGCGTTAGTTGAAAGTTTTAACTATTTTATTCCTCAATTCTGTGAAAACGCTTGTAATATTTTTTAGAATGAGTGGATGCGTATCAAATTGTCATATGTTTAAAAACGCAGCATAACCTACGTATTATTATTGTGCACTTGATGCAATAGATACTCGAAGTTATCAAATATGATTCGTAACAATAGAAATGGGTTGGTGAAACGATTTGTATGCGTAGTTGACAGGCCAGTGCCTGAGCCTAAACCAGTCTCCCTTGTCCTATAACATCTTCAAATGTATGACCCGAATGTACAATGCGTCGAAGTTAAATTTTTTCATGTACGATGCATAGCATGGCATGCATTGACCAAAATGCATTTATAAAAAAGCTAAAGTCCTTCGGATTTTTGAAAACCGGTTTTCGCGGGCTAGACGGTATGTCTGGATTCCGTGGCATTGCATCAAGAGCAATAATGCAAGATGTACCGGGTACGATGCATGCAACCAATTCGAGTGCAACGTGCTTTAATTTTATATAATCCTGGAAGATTGTAGTTTGTGTTTCAATTTATGTGCATGGAAACCTAAGGTGAGATTTTACTGAAATCTAATATTTAGCAAATGCTGCAGTGATATTTCATAAAACTGATTTTCACTCACTGGGATAGGCTAATACGCATCCTTAAGAATATTTCTGTTCAGAAATATTAACATAAAATATAGACACAGGCATATATGCATTAAAGTAGGGTATATTATTATTTCTTGTCACCTGTCATGGCGGCACTGTAGGATTTTGGGACTGGTGTGCATTAAAGCATTGAATCGGTAATGCTAATCATTGCATAAGTTACTAAATTATAATTTATGTTTCATTGCAGATGAAGACGCCATTTTCTCGATGGCCTAAAAGCCGAAGAAAGTGGTGAAGTACAAATTAATGCATACTCCAGGGTTGCTATTTGACATAGCTATGAATTCAGTGAATTTGAATGTGGCTAGCCAATAGGTAATGTATGAATGCATGGTAAGTGAGCTAGTAAATATGCTTAAAAAATTTATAAATGATTAAAGTAACGATGGTTAATGAATGATCATTTTTCTTACCGCGTTCGTCCAGTGTGTTTGCGCTAACTTACGTCGGTATATAGCAGTGATCTAAGCCGGCTGGATTGTTCTTGATCATGGTAAATGTGGTTGACATGAATTAAAATGCTAATGATATTCTCGGAAAAAAGTCTGCTGCTAAAATATATCGCGAAATCTAATTTGAATAGGAAGTAAGCCATATTTATTTGTGGTACCACATACGAACTGGATATCATGTATAGTGCACGGCGTTCCACAGGTCTTCAGAGTTAACGCTTATAATTTATACACGTTCTTTATATGCACGAAAATGTAGGAAATAAGGGGGTAGTATCTCGCGCGCCATATTGTGTAATACTGCATTAGTTACTAGTAATGAATGAACGTGGCGCTATTGTGCATTCCGCTAATTTCACAATTATTTTAAAATGTACCAACAATCGAATAATAAGAAATAGTTAGATTAAAAGCGTAGTTTATATATATATTTAACATTAAAATCTCTTGGTTATTTTGTTAAAATTGACGTTACTTTACTTTCACTTCCTTCGTAACCATTTCAAGTGTACTATTTTATGAAATAAAGAAATTACGTATTGCTACTATATTTCTGGTTTTCCCGTGCAAATTTTTTAATATTTTTCACGGAGATATCTATGAAATAGATGAATACTGGCCAGGCTAGGCTGAACCATAGCATGTGCATGTGGCCTCCATATTTTACTATGACACATCCAGCCTATCTCTTACCGATAAATATGCCAGATTTTTGTGAGACTTGGCTTTTGTACTATAGAGTTAACCTATTTACCGATGTATTGAGTCAAGAAGCGTGGGAAAAATTCAGCATCCAAGGACTAAATCAGTTATTTGAGATCGCGCTTTTATTGAATTGAGTTTTCCTGTTTCCACAACAAAGGAAGTCTAGCTCTTACAGTCGAAATCGTGATGAAAAGACCGCGAATTTCAAGGAAAGAGAGGCAGTGATTAAAGAAAGGCAACGGGCACGCGTTAAGATAATTGGTTTTATTCTGTGGTTATGCAGTGAGCTTTGGTGCAATAATCAACAAACCAGAAACACAATCAAAACTGGAGAGCCAGAAAACAACTCTAGTAGAATTAAGAAGTTGAAAACTGTTTCTAGGCCTTATTTTTTGATTTATATTTTTGCAAAATGTATAACAAACTTAATTATGAATTTCATTACCTCTGTCATTTATTATTTTTGAACGGCCTACCTTACAATTGGCTAATAAGCCTAAAATATGATGACAAATAAATACACGCGTTTTAGGGGATGTATAGACATTTAGACTACGCGAAAAATATTTTTTATTTAGTAACTAATGTAGTAATAAATCTTTTGTACGATTCTATGACTGAAAACCGGAAATAACATTGGATTATATAAATATATAACTCAAGGCGATTTAGTTATTAAATCGACAAACGTACATCATGGGAGTAAGATGTCTGTGATTGAGGATACGGGGCATTGATGATGGAGCGCTATATTCGGTCGATTTTTAAGAAACGACTTACCCCCGTACTATCGCATGAGAATATCCTAATGACAACATATCCGACACAGTTGCTGGTAAACGAGCTTCAGTTCCTAGAAACGGGTTGGACCCTGGTAAACCTTGCAAGCACTATTAATACTGGCGCTCATGTCGAAAATGGCGGAGTTTTTTGGTGTAGTATCCGCGTGCTTTTGGTTTCAACTGGCGGATAGTCGGGTAACACGGGGTATGTTTTTACAGGTAGATTTCATGTTTATAGCCGACATAAGATCTTAAAGTTAAGTAATGTTGACGCAGTAATTTCAGTCCGTATCATAAATCAACTATAGTCATAACTCCTGGCGATAATTTGTTATCCCTGTTAAATATTAATAAGGATTTATTGAAAATATATATCTACTTTATTTTGCTGTGCTTTTATAGGTAATCTAAAAGCGAATAATTTATCTGTGTAACGACTAAAGTATAATTTATTATAATTTATTTGCCACAATGTTGACGTCATACCAGATCGTAGAAATTAGCATATAAGCAGAAAATGGCCATACAATTAATAGGAACATTTTAAACGTGGCAAAATGCCAGTATATTCGTTTGATGTTTTTGAAGAAAATAACATTATAATATGATAACTGTTATTCGATTTTTATATTTCGTCGAAAAATCAGCATTTAGATCGTAATTACGTAAAGAAAACGCACATTTTTCTAGTTGGAAGCGCGGAGATTTTTCCAAGATTCTCTATTTTGAAAAACAAACATTTACCAAAAGGCAGCGTTCACGTTTCATAGGAATTTTTGTAGTTCATGTAAACAGCGTCGATAAATTGCTATTTTTTATAATTGATAGTGCGCACTTTAGCGGCGAGCGAGATTTAATTTGATTTGATCAAACGTTAAGAAATTATCGTTGGCCTATTTCTAATGAAGCTGTTTATATAATAACTATTAAATTAAAAGTATAAAAACTACAAGACATTTTACTAATAATGTACGTTAAATGTTTTTAGAAGGTAATAATATGTTCCAATAAAGTTTGAGGTTAATATTATATAAATATATATATATAGGCCTGTATATATTTATTTATTTTAAGTTCCTGTTATGGAATTTCTGATATTTTTTAACTTCTTTGTTTCTTTTTTGCTGGTAATTTAAACAAAGTTTTCCAGAAGCGATGTAAAACAACGTTGTTTTTGGTTGTTCCTAAATAAATTAGCATTGATAATAACATATCACTCACTTGGTTACTGATATCAGTCAGCTCCGCCCTAAAGTTGTACTACGATCTTTGAAGAAACCCTTTCCTGGAACAAACAAGGTCATCATTTTGCGCAGTTGTAAATGGTTACTGTAAAGCCACGACAACTCGTTTGCTATCGGATGCCACCGTGAAGGTTTGAGCAAGGTGTCATGGCGCAATGTAACTTTAAAAAATTCTGGATTTTTGTTTTTGTGTAATTCGCAATTTTCAGAAGATACGAAATGGTGGAAAATATCAGTTTTAATTAGCGGTATTTATTAAATGTTCTGTGTTTGTTGAAGTTATGTTAGTTCGCACATATCTAATTTCGGGATTAATTTAATAACTTTTTGTAAAAATCACTTTGTATAATTAGACGTAATATTTATACTAAATTGTAGCACAACTCCCTGATTGTAGTAAGGGGTAGAAGTAGAAATTAAAAATTATTACTCAAATTAGTTGAAAATGTTTTCCAGTTAATAAATCCAGTTTGGAGTTCTGCCAAATGGGGCGGGCTGAATAAAGTATCTCAATTACTATAATCCCTTGCCACCTTTCTTAGAAATCTGACAAAAAATCATTAATCAAGGCTATTATGGGGTGAACTAGAGGGTTTATCCTGCGCAATAAAACTTTAATTTTTATCTATATTGATTATCCCGTAAGCGTTTCTCAACTTTAACAACTTTTTCAAATACATACCTGGTGGAATTTATCAATTGAATGCCGAGAGAAATTAGCGAAACGAATTACTTGCCTTAAACAACGTATGTCAATATTTTACGCAAGATTTCATTACAACTTTTATTTTACTCTAAACAACGTCAGAAATATAATTTACGAAAGAAGTTAAGTAATTGTAAATAAAGGAATAATCTAAGAATGCTCAGACTACACTTCATCAACAGAATTGACTCTCGTGTGGTTAATGATGACTCCTTAAATCTTCGCTTTATCTATTCTTCTCAGTCTGAACTCCGACAATTAATGCGCAATTTCTTAAACTAGAAAGCATATATTATTGTTTGCATAATAAGCCTACTGCAAAATTTTTTAAAGCAATGGCTTCTTCGATATTTTTCTTTTTAAGATAACAGAAACAATTTCGATACGAGGGATTTAGGGGTCCTTGTATTATTTAGATTGATTTTAGTTTGTGAATGTAACGTTCCCAAGATTTTTCTGCCGTGATTTGGATGCAACTTATATTAACACAAATTTCAAGATAGATTTGTCTTATTGAAAAAATGTTTTATTCAATGACGTCCATGAAAGCTTACCCCGAGTTTTACCTCAAGCTAAATATAAGTTTAATTATTTTGTAAAGAAACAGAAATAATTTGTTTGAAGTGTTATTTTGAGTTGGGACCATTAATGTTATTATTGCTGATTGTTTGGGTTTATATTTCGAAACTATTTTTTCTATTTTTTTCTCCAAATATTTGATATAAAGTTAAATTGCTTCTATTATTTATGAGACAACGAGAGATCATGTTATTTGAAATATATGTTATCATATTTCTTAGAGTTCCTTATTAGATTGACTATACGTCTATTTGATGCAATAGCTGACTTAAAAATGATAATTGTTAATAGTAAAAACTTCCTACGGTCATCATTTTGCTTGTTTTATGATTATTAGTCAATGATAGTTTGTAGATATATTTCAATGATTTAGGCCAAAATTAGGCCGCGAATAGTAAGTGTTCGGCGAAACTAGGTTAGTTTCACAGCTGTAAATGGAATAAGGGCTTACTTTTTTTTCTTGGAATTGAGTGATTGATTTTTTATTTTATTTTTCTTTGAATGCGGACACCATGTGTTTATTTTGATTGCTGAAAGCTTCTTAAATTTCTCAATATTTAAGGCTTTATCTTTTTTGATTATAGACCACGAGTTATTACGAATTTAACTTCAATATTTATATAATGTTTCTATTTTGCGCATTGTAGCGACTATTAGATTCATGTTTTTTTTAAATTTTTATTGTGAGAAATAAAAATATTGAGACTCATATTGGGAATATTTTTAATGAATTTTTTTTTAAAAATCTGATAACAAATGGTTTTTTTTATGGAAAAAAACTGATGTTGATGTTTTATTTAATAATTTCTTCATACTTGGAAAATCCAATTTTCTTACATTTGGGAGAATTTATTCAATGATGGTCGCGTGTGCGCATGCGCATCGAACGTAATTCTTGCAAAATCTCTTCGTGGTTAAAAAAGGGAATCGGAAACTACGCATTTGGATAAGGGCCAGATATTCTAGGAAAGACGTCACTCAGAAATGACCAGTTTTGTTTGTAAGGTATTTCATAATTTATGCACATTAAGCTATTATATAAAGATGTGATGCATGCAAAATGTCCGCCTTATTTCGTCAATTTTTTGCGTCGTAATTTAACGGAATTAATTTGAATGATATTGATTTGATGTGATATTTTGGTTGATATTAAATCATGGAAATGTTTGATGAGAAGAGTTTCTGCGCATTTGATTAATTTTAAAATCTGACCGTATTTTATTTTGCACTCGATAATTTAAATCCCATAAATATGGATTTTATAAAGATTGGTAGTATATTAGTACAAAGATCATGGAACGCGCTTAGAGGAAATAAGTCATTTTTTCTTAGTTTTTTTGTGTAATTTATGTTCATAGTTAATTCCTCGAAACAGGGGATTTTATATCACAGTTTTTTATTCTTTCTATAATGTAATAACATGTAATTCACAACAATTTTAACTGTAATTCACAATAATATTTTTTAACTTAATGAAAGTCCACTGCTATTTGTATCAACAAATATTCGCATATTATTTGTACGTCATGAAATAAATAACGAAACAATTTTGCGTTCGCCGTTATTAACATAATATATCCGCCGTGGCCATCATTACGAACAAGACGAAACGAAAATATTTTCTATTAATATTCTCTCAAGAAATGATGATTTTAATAATGGGAAGAGAGTGAATATGCGAAACTCGGATTAAACTAGTAATCGATTATCCAGAGATGCACCTCTTAACTGTAAGGTATTTCGCCATCTTAGACTAAGAATGATACCCGGTACTGTGATTTAAATTTTTATGGACTTATTCTCTTCCTTTTTGTTTGAGAGAAATGCCATATGGACCAATAAAGGCTTCTAAAATATTTCTTTAAACAGATTTGAATAAATAAAAGTAAAAAAGATAAAGAGCGGGATTTTCCTTAACCACTACAACAACTATAAGAATAGTAGTTACGTTATACACCCTGGTGTAGTTACGTTACACCCTGGTGTAGTTTACGTTACACCCTGGTGTAGTTACGTTACACCCTGGTGTAGTTTACGTTACACCCTGGTGTAGTTACGTTACACCCTGGTGTAATTTACGTTACACCCTGGTGTAGTTTACGTTACACCCTGGTGTAGTTTACGTTACAGCCTGGTGTAAAATCTGGGGTTTGGAAGGCAAATATGACAGCTGGTTTATCTGAAGTAGCCTATAACATTATCTTTATTTATGGCAGTTTTTCTTATCATTTTCATTCGTTATTCGATTAAGCGAATTTCAAGTCTCTAAACATAAGCTTATGTTAGATGTTATATTATTTATTGATTGATATCAAAAGTGCATAATTATATGTGACATGCGTCCTTAAATACGGTATGTCCAGGCAGGGAGTTGTGAATAACTTCCTGGTCCTGGGTAGCACTTTCAAAGGGTTTCAAACTGGTGTCAAAACCAGTGTACATATCCGAAGAAATGTTTATGTTTAATGAAAGAAGTTTAATGTTTGTGAGTGAGTTTTATTCCATAAAATTGTCTTAATCTATTATATTTTACATACGCCCAGCAGCAGCGATAACACTCCAATATTTCACCAGTCATCTTGTAATCTTGTTTTTCTATTACTGCTCAAATTGGGCGAAAATCATTACGAATCTTCAACTTTTTCATTTCGTATATAAAATGCGAGCGAATAACCAGCTGCAACAATTCAGCGACAATTTGTCCTTTAAACATTTATTTCCGATTTTTTTACATTTTAATTATATATTTATACTTTCGTTGAATTCATGAAGCAACGGATGGTACCTTCCAAATTATCTTAGAAAATTATTTGTTCAATAAATAAATTGACCAATAGTTTCATTTGGTCAAAAGTTTAATCCTTCTAGAAACCTATTTCGCCGAATGTGGAGATTGTGCAATGTTTGTTTAAAACCAAAAAGTGTCATTAACCATTTCGATTCCAAAGTTTTGGATAAATTGTGACATGAGGCGCGGTTGAAATCGTGACCTAACATTTGGAAATCGAGTCATTAATTTATTTAAAGGATTACTGGATGTCATCGTTTTATCCTACATGAATGCGCTCTGCGTGAAATTCGTTCTGTGACGTAACTGCGTTTACTAAATATTTATTGAACTACTTCTACTCAATTTCGACATCGGATACAACATGCTAGAAGTTATACTAGGGAGGTGTACTACATATAGATGAGTAATATTTACACTGGGGTGGAACTAGTCTCCATGAATGACCCGCATTAAGTTGAGTCACTGCAAAAGTATGAATTAAAACCGTACATCTGTGATACCGAAGTGTTTCGCTGGTGACCACAAACGTTCACTATAATTAATTCTGGGCGGGTCACGACAAGTTCTGGCTCGGATACGCTGAGATTATTCATTCGAGATTTGACGTTTTGTTTGAGATCTTGGGGCATTTTGAAGAGTCTTTGTTCCTCGCAGTAAAGTGATTTATGTGATCTAGGATCTGTAATGTTATTTCGTTTACAGTATGGTAAGTTATTGCGACTTTCTTTAAAACGTTGATAAACTTGGATCACCGCGGTGAGTCGAACTTTCCAAAAACTATATTACCTATTAATCTGTTATATGTCAATCATGCTATTAGTTAATATTGATTATATCCACATAATTCTTAATTTTTGTGTGAAACGCAAGCATTTCTTGATATCTTTAGTCGAAAATTTTCACTATGATAGTTTGAAATCATTATTTCTGGGCTTCATAAATATTCTCATTAAAAAACTTATAATTACTGGTACTGTTATTTATTGTGCAAAAATGCTCGTGTGCGTAAAATAAAGTAAAATTTTTTTATAGTAAATTGGATTACATTTTAGCCAGCACTGCAAGTCACGTGATTATATCGTAAAGCGCATGAGCACGCTGTTGTGTGGACGAGTATTTTGCGCAGTTAGCTTAGTTATCTTTTTGCTGAATCAACTCTTTGGGTTGAATCTTTCTGTTTTATTTCATGCAGTCGCTTGATTTTTACTATAATTAATATATATATCGTTAGTTATCCCAGACCCAACATTAATAAGCTACCGTTATATCTTAAAGGTGAGGTGATAAATAAATTATCTTCTATGTTTTTTATTTTGATTGTTGAAATTTTAGACTAATGCGTATACAGGCCTATGATAATATAATTAAATTTTAATATTTTACTTGAATAATTTATATCCAAAATAATTTAATGCGTTTGAAATACAGTCCGTGTTTCGTGACTTCCGTGTTTATAATCTATTTATATATTTATTGTACATTATTGACACGTGACTGACTGACTGACTGACTGACTGACTGACTGACTGACCCCTCGGACGGTGATTTTAAAATATGTCGCGACGATATAAGCTAATAATGTGTCGAAATCTCGAACGTTACGAATGTGATGACCAATGATAGAATTTTCTTCTTGTTCAGCAATTGACAATGATAATTTCAACCTTTATTCCGTTTCGAGAGCCCTGGGGCTACTTGGAGCACGTGCCCTTACGCATAATGTCTTTCATTCTTTCTTCCTGACCAACTGGTCACCGGAGATTTTCTATTGTGTGCACAGATTCCCACGATCGCTCCTGCTCTAATGAAGAGGTCTTTTGTAGTGGAAAATGTTTGGTTATATTCAAAATCCCACAAATATCTAAGTAAGGTGCTTGGCCATTTGTTGAACTAAGGAATTTCCACCGTAAACTGAAGTTTAACTGGCATTCACTGGCCGCGAAAACGGACTTAATTATTGTATCTTGTATAGTGAAATGGACAGTCGTTGTTATTAATACTTATAATACAAGTTCATAAATACGGCTGTTTTTTAATTCATGTAGTTTTAATATTCTAATAAGTTATTTTAACTTATACTCATACTTGTATTTAATTTAGCAAAAGTGCGGCGACCACAACGGGCTTTTTAAAGTCACGTGACGCTTTTGGTTGCCGCCGCTATATTCGATGCGCCAGTTTTTATGTTGCGCAATAACGCTAGAAACAAAAAAATAATGTCTTGGCCTCAGAGCTATTGAGAGCCATGCCTATAAAATTGCTCTCTGTCAGAACTCAAAACAAAAACAGCTGTTATTTCGCTGAAGATATTGTTGTGCTTTGGACGCGCTGTGGTGTTCTTTTTGGACAAAAATTGCTGGTATCTTATAAGCGTGTGATTTAATTTATATGGAGTGAACTCATATTTTCAGATTACTAGGTCAACGCATATCCTGTTATGCCTGGAAGCTCTGTCCATTTGATCAGAATTTTCAGGCCTATCAGGATTTGGGACGACTTTCTTTCGTCTGAATGTATTGTAGCATCATCTTATTCGAGGGTAAGTATTGTGTCGTATTTCTAAATTTCTAATCTCAACTATTTTATTAAAATTAAAATAAAAACAGTTCAAATTTATGTTTTAAAATAGCGCATATAATGTATATAAATTATTAGAATTAATTTATCTACATTCTTGGGATTAACATTGTAAACATGCATTCAAATTTAATTCGCGTTAACTCACGTGCAAATGTTTACGTATTTGAAAGAAAGCGGCTGGTGATTGGACACTCGTTACACAAAGAAAAACGTTATTACGTTGAAGTTTATTAAAACGTTGCGTTGATAAAACCTTTTAATTATTTTATTATTATTTGTTTTATATATTTTAATGATTTATTGCTATTGCTATTTGTAATAGCTATAATTGATATATTTAGTAAATAATTTATGCTATAACTATTGAAAGAGAAAAAATAAATAACACGTAAAAAAAATCAGTCAATTTGATTTATAAAAATATTATTTGAAGAACGAGTTTAAATGAACAATATAGGTTTGTCGCATCAGTTCAGCGACATAAGTCAAACAATTACTATGTTTAACGAATATTAATATTAATTAATTAATTACAACGCCGTCTTTGTATATTTCATAAATAATTTGATCGTCAAAGTGATGTACAATAGCCAAATGGTTTAAAAAGCTTCAACAACAAGAATGATCATGGAATTGCGCATTCAGGACAAAAATATAATTATAGAATTTACAAACTGTTTTTGTTGTTAATTTGGATGATAAATAAATACTTATGAATAAAATATTTGTTGTGTCACAAATCCTTGAACGCCGATAGCGACTATAACGACTTCTATCAGTGATATTCGCGAACACTGTTTTAACTGAGAAAATGTTGTGTTATTTTTACTATTAATTTAGCGCTCCTTGTGATTGGTATTAATCAAATATAAACAAGCGAAAAGTTATTAAATAATTAATCTTATTTCGTCGGTTTGATTTGTGAAATATTGAAGTATATATTATCCCTAAATTTTTTAAATGTTTGGCCGAGGACAATTATTATTCATATATGAAATTTTATACGCGTTATAAAATTGCGTAAATGAAAGCAAACCCAGTTTTGTACAATTCCTACAAATTTTTTATATTACACCGAATGAAAAAATATTTAAATGTGTCGATACAAATTAAATTCAACGATGAACGTGTCAAATAATATATACAAATATAGAAAACTAACTTGCAGAGTTATCAAAAGAAATCAGTATGAAATGTAACGTGAACTAAAATCTAAATCCATCATATTTTTAAGTTATCAGTCTTGCTCGTTACTGATGCATCGTTGACTTGTGTAATCTCCTTTGAGTAATTTACCTAGTAAATAGGTACCAGGGTAAGTAGGTGACTATATTATTACAGGTAAGTGTATTATGTTCAGGTTTTTAATCTCTAAATAATTTAATTTCGCAATACATTTACTGTAATTCAAGTTTCCGGTCGTAATTGCTGTTTTAGTTTCCTGAACCGGATGACGTCAATTTATAGAAGAGAATTCCACCCGAATAAAGTTTGACCTTACTCGGGCGAATTAGCCTACTAAACCCTGATGTTGTCTTTTCGGAGTCATTTCTAGTGTTTACTGGAATATCGAACTACAAGTATCTGGTTTACCTAGTTTAAACATTTGCCTTTGTTTGTCACTAAATAAAAAATTTCATTTGGATCAGATGATATAAATAATGTTGTTTTGGAGCTCCAGGTCATATATTTGTTCTCTGGTATACTCGCTGAACTAAGCATATAAACCATAACAGTGACACATTTACAACTACCTGTTTGCAGCTTTAATCTCTGACCAATAAGCTATTTCAATTACACCAGTTAATGTTTTAGTAAGATACTTGATTATTTATAAACTACGGCTTTTTGCGCATTACTTGAAAATTTACATCCTTGTGCGTAGATTTCATAAAAAAATATATAGAAATGTGTGGAGTTTGAAGTCGCTGGATTTATATATTTTAGTGAATTATTTTATTCATTGACCAATATTTTGCCATTCACAGGCGCGGATTCATTGGGCCCTATTTTTGGACAAGCATGGTTTTTTCAAAGTTTTTGTTACGTCATGTATCGAGTTGAATTACGAAAAAATAGTAAACGACTTTGCCACACGACATCCACGAAGAATGTTACTGAACCCACTTAGTGAATGAATTAACAAAATAATGACTTACAAGACTTCCACTACAAAAGTTTAATTTTTTTTGGTAAACCAAGGTAAAAATTAATCACATCTATTGTGAAGTTGTGAGTTGATTAGTTTTGGGGATTACAGAAAGTACATTCATTATGCTCCCAAAAAATATGTGGGGGATTTAATATGTAACGGTTAACCTCATTCTTGCAATCTTCAATTTCTCAGAATGATTTACCACTAGGGGTGAGGATTCCTTCGAAAAAAATGCAAAAATTAGTGGGTGCATTAGTGGTATGAAATGTCCTAGGTTGCGTCACCTGCATCCTATTCAAGATTCCTGTATCCGCCCCTGATTCACAATCTGCAGATGAGTGATAAAATACTGCTTTTAAAATAATGCGTTCTTATACTAAGAAAACAATCCCATTTTCAGTGTTTTAGCAGTAAATCCCATTTTTGA
>JAYJLZ010169520.1:0-11158 GCA_036873915.1 Tubulanus ruber | reverse complement strand
AAACCTTTAGTTTTGTTTTTCACAACAAGCAACGATTTTCTTCATCGATCTGTCGAAAGCTATTCTGTGTATTGTCGCTTTCGATTCCTTTGATTCGAGGTAAACAGACTTTTATATCAATACGTCAATTAGTCTGGGCAATCCTTCAAGGCGTGACAGACTTTCTGCCCAAATGCTTCCCCAGAAAACATACACATGTAAATTGTCCGCAAACTTCGGAAATTATGTAATTCTTTGACAGTTTGTGGGTATCTCTTTCGCAATATTTTGACCCTACCTCATCGTTCGGAATAACACACCAGAGAAGTGATCAAAAAAGACAAAAAAAATCATATCGGATAATGATCGCTTGATAAACCAGGGAATTGGCAGAGATGGAATATGGACGGCTTAATTCTCTAATCATGCGCTATACAATTCTATAGAAACATCAAAACTACCAATTCCCTGGGAAAACCATCAAAGGCTTCATGTGTCTTAATAAACGTATAGATTTGGGTGGAGCATTGTTAGGTAACTACTGATGTTTGTGTATTGAGCGTCTATCAACCTTAATGAGTTTTCATTGATGCTGTAAAGGTTGTAGTATAATAAATACTGAGAAAAGAAAAACAAATGCGATTACTTGTTTTGCTATGAAAACTTTACTCCAAATATAAAATACTTTTTTACGAGATGTAAAATTTATTTCTAACCGTCGTCCATCTTAAATCAACAAGTTAGAACCTTCACTATTAAGATACTATGCAAAGCCGACATGGGAGAAGAGAATTTGACTTAACTCGCCGAAATTAATTCTAACCTTGGTTTATCGGAATGAGTTATCGAACTTTATAATCCGTGGATTAACGTCCTAGACGTATGTTTGCTTAAGCTAAACATACTAATTAATAATAATTATGTTGGGCATGTTTAATTAACTTTGATCTGATTAACTAATTAAAACATGTGAAAATGGCAGAGATTATTGGCAGAAATCCGATATATTTAATATGACGTGTGTTGGCTTCTTGGGCCGATTCCGCACGTCTTTGAAGTATTTGTCTTAGGAAGTATTTGTTGTCGAACGTCTTACTGAGACGTCTGACAGAGACGAAAATACGAATTCAATTATTTATTATCATTGTGCGTTATAACTATTTAATAGCGACTGATATCGTTCTAGAAATTGTCGCATCGCACATTTATTTCAGCACGGTTATAAAATAATCCCCGACTTCCTTACAACGAAGAGTACATAGAGTACATAACAATTTAATCAAGTCATTCGGTTGCAATAAACAGCAGTACCAGTGTTAAATCATGGTCTTACAGTACACATGAATGAAATGTTAGATGGTTTTGATTGATCCGGGTTCTTTATTGTTGGACGGAGCAGGAAGGTGGTCTGTCTCTCCCACCTCCCTGGACGGAGATACTTATGGCTTCACGTTGTGAAAACAGCTTTTTAAGTGACGTTGCACGGTTATGTCCGAGGCTATTATGTGGACAGATAATGACAACTGGTATGTAGGTCTCACAGTGTTTTATTGCTAATTTCCAGCATAAACAGAGCTGCTACGACTGTAATAATTGTTACAAGACAACCGTTAGACAAGTCTTTCTTGCATGGTAATTACCTCCGCCAAGGAGGTTATGTTTTAGGCGGCGTTTGTTTGTGTGTCGCACTCTGTGTGTTTGTTTGTTTGTCAGCAGGATTACGCAAAAAGTTACGGACGGATTGTGATGAAATTTGGTGGGAGGGTGGGTCTTGCGTCAAGGACGAACCCATTAAATTTGGCAGTGATCCGGATCCGGATCCAGGAATTTCGTAAAGTCTACTTCTTTTGAGCGTCTCTTTGTCTGCACACCTGCAATGTTATCAACACCTGCAGTGAATGATATCATTGTTCTAGGCCCGGACCAATTTAAATGTGGGATTTTCAACGTGGCGGAGGTTTGCAGCGTGGCGGAGGTTTGCTGCGTGGCGGAGGTTTGCTATCTCGGATTGCTTCTTGTTCGTAATATCAGGGAGTCTCTCCCACCTCCCTGGCTGAAGTATCTACACATCTACTCGTAAGTTTGTAAGAAGACAGACATTTAAAGAGCTAAAATACATCGTTCAAAACCAGAAAATATTTTAGCTTACAATTCTAAAATTGTCTTTGTCATTGCCGCTTTCAAACAATTATTGGGTGTTTTATGGTAATTTCGCTTACCAAACATTCTTCGGTACAACTGCTGGTAAGACAATGCGCTCATTGACGGCCATTGACAACTAAATTATTTGACTTCTTACGAATAAAAAAATAAATAAAAACCGGGTACCGCGGATTTTAGAAAATAAATTCGTTTTATTTATGACCAAGTATAGGGTTCTCGACAAGCAGATATTACGCAGATTCACAAGAAGAAAACATTTTCATAGAATAATATTCAATCGATTTATATTTTGATGATTAAAACTGCTCAAGGGAACCAAAAGTAATTATATTTAGCCAAATGACGCGCCGTGATTGGTCGAAATGCGATCACGCGACATGAAATATTTTGTCACCTATTGCCCCAATAGTACTACACTGGATCTTGGAATAATAATAATTATTCCAAGCAGGGAGGTGATATAGACTATATCACCTCCCTGTTCCAAGACTGGATGGTGCATCATTTAGCTGGGGTATATAATTAAACAAATAATGCCTGCCATTTTTCGGGGAATTTGGTGAAATATCGCCCGAGGGAATATACCCTGACTATTCCCTGAATATACCTGACAGTTACTATTCCCTGAATATACCTGACAGTTACTATTCCCTGAATATACCTGACGGCGGGAATTAGTAACCGTCAGGCATTCGCATTTATAAGTCGGCGACGCCTTTCATTTGAGATGTCTTTATAAAATCGTAGTTGCGCAAAAGCATTTTGTACTTTAAAGTTCACTGCAGTACCATTTTGCTAAGGTGCATAATTGCGTCGCTGCATTCAAGCGAACGAAATGCGCTCCACGGTTTTGCTGTCTGATTAAGTCATCGCTGTGAGGGGGAAGTACTGAGATACTAACTCTGTGTCAACTAATACGGGTCTCGGCTTGAACGACAGAATACACAATCGGTTGGATTGTTTGTAATCTCGAGTGGTTGTGTCCTTCTTCAGCAACCATCAACGCTTCAACCCATAGCGTGACGTGATCTTTTCAATTAAAAAACATCAACAGGCGAATTAGATGGTATATCAGTTTGACGTGCATCGATTTCGGTCGGATTTCAGTACAAGTATTGACAGTTATTTCGGTGTTATCCGGACGGATCATGATGTAATATTTGACACTTTGAAGTCTTCTGTTGTTTACTGCAACGCGGCTTATATTTCGTTTCAGATGTTGTGAGGATTCTTTTAGTTACGAGGTGTCGTTTCTGTTGTGTAACCATCTCTTCCGGTCTGTGGGGTAAGTTTAATTTAGTATTATGTACCACCTTAATTATTGCATTCGCAAGTCCGTCAAATAATCTAAATTATTGCATTCCCAAGTCTGTCAAATAATCTAAATTATTGCATTCCCAAGTCTGTCAAATAATCTAAATTATTGAATTCGCAAGTCCGTCAAATAATCTAAATTATTGCATTCGCAAGTCTTGTCAAATAATCTTATTTATTGCATTCGCAAGTCCGTCAAATAATCTAAATTATTGCATTTGCAAGTCCGTCAAATATTCTAAATTATTGCATTTGCAACTAAGTCCGTCAAATAATCTAAATTATTGCATTCGTTAAGTCCGTCAAATAATCTAAATTTAGGTGTCGGAATTTCTGTAATATATAATCACATTATAATAGAGTGCTTCGTGATTGCATAGATATGTCTTACTACATATCTATGGTTATTGCTAGGGGAATGAAATCGACTACGTGTGTAAATAAAATTCACTGACCATAGCGTAGTACCAGCATGTCCCTTTCTAGGAATTGTAGAACATTTAAATTGTGTTATGCTTTCTCGAATTTGAGTAGTGTTTGCTCAGTGTAATAATTAATATTCCCGATAAGGTAAGGTTTGAAAAATTATAAAAATGTTTTCTCATTTTGCACTCTAAACATATTGTAACGCCAAATATTTATTAAAGGTATAATGTGTATTAAGTGATTATTTTAATGAGTACACGTTTTTCTTGATAAGATAGCAACAAAAATGTTTATAAAACCGTTGCATCATCGACAAATTACATCCAGTTTTAGTCATACTGTAAATTTCTTTGTCGAAAAATTAAACAAGGAGACATTATAATGTATTTATTTTTCACTAAAGTTACAATAATTTTGATTATATGATATAAAATTACAAATAGCATCATGGTAACAGTAATGAAGGATGAAGTGCAGAAGCCAAATTGGCTGTAAACCCAAGAAATTCGGGTGCACAACAACCTTATTGTTCGAAAATAACGGAACAGTAAAAAAATTAATATCGACAAAACCTGAAAGTTTCTATTTAAAGAATTACATTTTCCAAGTGAGTTGAGTCGGGAACAAGATTAACTCATGTGATGGTTATAACATTATAACATTAAGCTAATCAGGGAGTTGGAAGAGAGATAATCATCTCTGAACACAGCCTCTGAACAGGTTTCATACGAGCAAGATTTTGTGAATCGTTTTTTATTATGTTATTTATCCATCCATTTTATTAATGACATGTAAATTTGTTTTGATAAAGACAAGTGACATTAAACTTACTTTAAGTACCTCATTCATATGTAAATTTCATTAAAAAAAATAAATTATTAATAACTTAGTCTAGAAAACTTTTTTTAGTTATAAAATTCTATTAAAAATCCCATTTTAAAAAATTTAAATACCTAAATATTTAAAAAATGCATAGATATTTTTGGGTGGATAAATTACAATATATATTAATTAACAACAGCTTAAAATACTTTAAAATTAAAGTGACCATTTATTTTCATGTTTTGTGCGCCTTTAGACAATGTTTTCGTTTTCGGTAGGTTGTGCTTCCAGAAACAGGTAGTTTCAAAACATACAATAATCATTATTACCTAGTTTACGAGCCAGATTACCTTTGGGAAACTTGGGAACGAAGTAACTAGCCAGTAATTCAGATTCAAGTCTGTTTACCCCGAAATGCGACCAGTAGCGATCACACGAGTACACAGAGAAAACTATTAACTTGAACAACCAGAACCGGACCAATTTAGAATAATAAGTTTATTTTCAAAAACTATACCAAGTTTTTTTATGAAAAGTAAGGAATACACAAAACAAAACAGGCGACATGGGAAACAGCATTTATAAAGCATACAACATTTAGAATTATGTTCCAGTTCCAAGTTCAGAACGTAAATTCATTGCCATATTTACAAAATAGGCAAAGTTTTTATAATAACGAGTAAACTTAAATATTGATGGATTGATCAAAAGAGTTGTTTTAAAGTACAAATTTCTTAAATTATTATAATAATAATCAGTTTATTTATATGAAAAGACACACTTTTTATGATACAAATATAAGAATTGCGGAAAAAACAGTGACATGTTACAATCAATTTAACAGAAGCTGGCTTCTTGTAGTATATAATTGCTTTATGTAGCAAGCTGCTCAGTCAGACCAGGGACCTCCCTGGACAAACATTAGATAACAAATTGATTAATAATTTGTTAGATTTATTTAAGCTTATACAATAGACAAATAAACGCGAAGTGGGACTCGTCTTTAATGGTGTAAAATCACAGAACCTACAAATTATATTTGAAGCTTAACTCTCTCACCCCGACCCGTCATTTATCCAACTCTGACCCGTCATTTATCCCACTCTGACCCGTCCTTTATCTGACTCTGACCCGTCATTTATCTCACTCTGACCCGTCGTTTATTCTTTCAGATTTGTACTGAATCACGCTGATATCTAATAAATCGTTATGATTATAAACAGAAGCGGCGAATTCCTATTTGCGTTCGATTATTTTCAACTATTTCTAGTTCTCAGCATCGTGACTCGATCTCTATCGGTAAGTAGATTTTTTTGGTTTACCTAATTTCTTAAAATTGTCTCTCCGCCGAGCGCGAACTATCCATTCTTTTATTTCAGAAAGTTTTTACACATTGTGTTATTTAATTAATTTACGTAAATGAACCTGTCGGAAAGCATGCATCTATGGAAAAAAAACACTGAATCAGGGGCTACAGTAATAGAATGTCTTTACCCGTGGTATGGTATTATTGAAACACGCATACTTACTTTAATATAAAGTTATACATGTACAGTATGTAAGTTTGGCAAATAATAATAATAAAGAAAGGCTATAAACTGAGTAAATTCACTAATAGTGATTACATTGATTACATTGATTGATTACATTGGCTATCGTCTTTCTAACCGCACAAATCTAATAACGTTAACGAACTTACCAGATTTAATATGTTCTATGGGTTGATATTTCCGTACTTCGATATGACACGACATGACACGTTATGACACGATATGACACAATATGACACGTGGCCTGTGACCTGTTATGTGGCAGCGTGCATTTAAAATCACAATAAAATTGATATAGATAAAGATAGATAGATATTTATTGTTACTTTGCAAAAGCAAAAAACAACTAACATTACAATACAATAGTACATGTATATGACCACAGGGGACGTGTAATATTGAATTATCGTGAAAAGTTTGACAAACATTGACAGCTTCTGAGCTGAGCTACATACATAGATAGTTGTCTGTAACTCGGGGTTGACCAACAGTACTAGTTACTAGGTAACAGTTGCATGATTCTCTCGTTTGTAAAGTGAGGGTATTCTACTAAAGATGTAACTGGAAAGGCAGTACTTTAAAGACTAACTAACATTTTAATGTCAATAACAGGTGTTATATACTATCAGCGAAAGCTCGTGACATTAAAATGTTAGTTAGTCTTTAAAGTACTGCCTTTTCAGTTATTTCTGTTATTTATCCGGGACTAACACGGCTCAATCATATATTTACTAAAGATGTGTTATTCGACTCATGTTTCTAGTGTTACACTCATTACAATAACGTTCCTCTCCGTCGGTTCGGTTGTTTCCGACTGTGTCAGTCGGTAGATTGTAGTTACTACAACCAGGGAGTTGGAACAGAGTGATATACGAGGTGACCTTGTAAGTATGGTTCTGTTTCAAATCCAGGTTTAATATGCTGGTGCACTAATACCGTTGGCGATGTCAAACAATCCGTTCGCCATTTTTTTAGGAATGTATAAACGAGACGATGATGAATCGGTTTGGCCAAAAACCCGGGCCGTAAAACGGTTCCTGATTAATCCAATATTCCGACATTCTGCATTTGTCTAGAATTGATTTGACAAAAGAGATGTCACTTACTGATTATTCATCACAACAATAATATTTATTGTGTATTTTCGATCGCAAAGGACTTGTTCCAGAGTTGTTGCAGTAATATAACAGAAATAACTGGAAAGTCAGTACTTTAAAGACTAACTAACGTTTTATTGTCACGAGCTTTCGCTGATAGTGTATAACAGCTTCATCAGGTGTCGTGACAATAAAATGTTAGTTAGTCTTTATTGCTCAACAAACATCTTTGCTTAGAGCACAAAAAACAATATTACAAAATATACAGTATATAATATAATCCAAGATGGCATAGTTACATACATTAATTGCTGAGATCTATTACCAGGATTTTGAACCCTTTTTTATGAATATAGCAAGTTTAGTTAGAACTTTTCCCTTTGAATTTAGAAAATTTAATAATGCTTAGCCTCACCCTGTAATATGGCTTTATAAAGGTACATTCTAAAATAAAATGGAATTCATCCCCCACCACTGACGTGTTACATTTATTACAGAGTCGCTCATCCCTCGGTGTTTGATTATATCTTCCAAGTTCAACTGGCAATCTGTGATTCCTACACCTAAATCTACACAATAAAACTCTAAGTTCAGGCGATATAATGTTTAAGTACTCTTCGAGATCCCATTTAATTTTAAAACTGATGTACAAAACTGCAGAACTAAAGTTATATATTAGAGCATTCCAGTTTTGGACAAATTGGTACAGCAACCGTTTTTTAGCCAGAAAATCTATATTTCGGAATGTTTGATTAATCCAAATAATCACCCAGGCCATTACTTTCCAACATTATTTGTATAGAACTCATCCACTTTGTAGGTATACCATTAACATGCAAACTTATATAAGATTCTGTACAAAATGGAAGACAATTCAGTAATGTTAACAAGTTATTTTCCCCAAAATTTAACCATTTTGTTTTTAATGCCAATTTCTACGGGAAACTGACCAACTTCTCCATAAACAAATATATGCGGTGTAGTTCTTCTAACTTTCAACAAATATTTCAAAAAAGTTAATTTTACCTTTTCGAGAATTTGCAAATTCTCAAAGCCCCAAATTTCACTACCAAAAGTTAAGACAGATACCACCATAGTATCAAAAAGTTGTAGCGCTACATCTAGGTCAAGTGTATACTCTCGAACCTTCTTTAGAATAAAAAACATTGCCCTGTTTGCATGAGCTGAGAGCATCTCACGACATAAAGTAAAGTTACCGTTATAATTAAAAATTACACCCAGATATCTGAAATTATCTACTGTCTCTATTAAATTACCATTAATGTAAAATTCGGGGGCAGCATTTCTAGGTTTTCTCTTCTGAAACACAATAACTTTAGTTTTGTTATATAAATGGAAAGCTTCCATTTTCTGCAGTATTCTGAAACATAACCCCATTAACTTCAACGCAGGATTTTATATTTTGATACATATTATGAATAATTTTGAAGATTTTTTCCAGTAATACCCGAGTTAATTAATTTATGCCAAAGTGCTTGGCGCCAGATTAAATCAAAAGCCTTCTGAAAATCAATAAAAATGCAGTACAATTTCTTTTTTTAACAAAAAACAAATCTATTATGCTTTTCAATGTGTATATATAATCAAGAATACTGGGATCTTTTCTAAACCCAGCCTGGTTTTCGAGTAAAATTTCATTACTTTCTTAATACAAATTCAACCTATCGTTGACCAGGCAAGTAAATAATTTGCCCATACAGCTAAGGATTGTGATCCCTCTGTAATTATCCGGGCAATCGGGCTGACCTTTACCTTTATAAATGGGTATTACCCATGCTCCACTTCTCGGGAATACAACCAGCATCTAATACATTATTGAATAAAGCAAGTGACGATGGTAGTAAGATATCCTGAGCTGCTTTTAAAAACTCATTAGTTATTTCTTCGTTATTACATGGATTCAGGTCAAAAGTCAGTTTACTACGCGGCGCGCGAGGAAGTTCTCGAGTGCATAGATCACACTTAATAATCCACACGGTTGTGTAATTATTGATCGTTAGCTTAAGGCAATGTTCTTGTCATAAAATTCCGGCATGTAAAAATAAATGTGACGTCAAATAAAAGCGGAATTGTGCTTATACTCCAGTACGTGGTTCGGCTCCAAGTTCAGTCTACAATTTTTGTAAATCTATCAAGATATAGATAACATCACCTGGCCATATCCTATACTAAAATTATCAGCCACACCATGTCATTCACCAAATTTTGAGAAATCAACGCTTTTATTTCTTGGCGAATTGTTGGATGTTTATGAATATTTCAAAAGCCAGACACTCCACAGTGACTTATTACATTATTAAAAATTTATTGTCACTTATTTCGGATTTATGGTCACCTAACCAACTGTGATACTGTGCATTTCATGCATATTATAAAGCAAATATGTAAAAATGCATATAAAAAAAAGAAAGTTTTATTTTTGTAGAAAAAAGGAGAAACCATTATTGACCTCTTGAAAGTGCAGTGATTTTTGAAATACAAGATAAGCCATACGATTTATTAATTGTTGTTAGGTACAGAAGATGTCGGTAAATCCACAACTTATTTTCTTAATTTGGAGAAAAAGTATTTGAGTTTTTGTCATTATAGCTCTGCCAGTTTTCGTTAATAAAACAAGCCTTACGTTCTGGCTGGGACGTCAATCTTACTTGGTCAGCAACACAACTAATATCATCACGATATCGGACTAAATATTCCGCCTAAAAGCATAATGCGGACATACCATTTCACCTGCCTCATCAAAATTAATTTTTTTCATCACACTTAACGGGAATTATACATATTTCATGACACGTATTTATAGATTTTCGTTGCCTTTATAAAGGCTTATTCTAGTAAATATGCATGCTATGCATAATGTAATATGCGAAGCAAACGCCGATTATAAGATAATAAGTTGGCTTCAGAATTATTAGAATTAAAGCGAACGACGGAAAACAACGTTTTTCAAGCACGAAAAATCACCAGTTTCAGACAGCCTGTTCTGCATTTGAAGGCTTTCTTATAAAACGTGCACATTGAAAAGATTCAGAAAATCACTTCAATTATCATGTGTAAGAAAACGTATTTGACTACGGCTTGATGCGGCCCCCAAACTGCACGATTTCACCCGGTGTAAAAAAAAAGCAACATAATCTAAGCTGAAGTTCATATAAAGTTTGGGTCGTCAGTTTTTCCTTCGACAGGTATGCCCAGCACTATCGCATCAAGTAGGTTTTACAAACAGTTCTGTAATAATGTCCTCAGCTGGAACATAAGCATAAAAACGTATCCACCAGATCAGTGCCTTTATTTAATGTCAGAGAGCGTAATAACGTATAGTTTATGAGAAAAAAAGCAATAATTCCCATCTGTTATTTATAACTTATATAAACATCTCCGGGTTCTCGAGAAACTGCCTTTTTTTAACCCACGGCGGACACTTTTGCTCTTCCCCCCAAAAACGTTGACAAATTCTTAATGCTCCATGAGAGCGAATGATAAATTGTCACAATATTGCTCTGTTGATATTTTCTTATCGGTTTTATGTATAACCTTGGAGTTTAACTGACCATAGCAGCACCGCTTTCCATAATGAACTCAAGCAGCCATTCTGTATATTAATATTATCATGTAGGACGATAAAAACTGCACTTGAAGAAGAGAGATGTCCCTTCTTCAATGCTTCTCCAATAAATACCGGATAATGTGTTTTTAATTTTGGTCCGATTTTATCGTTCGGCATGAATTATTGAAAATTACTGATCGTGTTCCAAGTCTTAAAATAGGTAAAAATGTTTGCACTTT
>JAYJLZ010169409.1:0-11163 GCA_036873915.1 Tubulanus ruber | reverse complement strand
TGTATGAATTGCAGTGGTTTGGACAATGCTAGTCAACTGTCAATACTGATACGACTATAGTAAGTTTCTTATCCTGTAGTTGTCTTACTGTAACCTGTCCTGAGGAAGGGTATCCTATATTTGCAGTGATACAAGATGATGCAAAGAGTGCTTTGTCGCGCATAGAAACATTGAGGACAGGAAAGTTCGTAACAATTAAACTACCTGCAATACATAACTCTTACAACTATAAATACCAAGTGATGTATTGTTCTCTTGGAAAGTGTAAGACTGAAACAAAGGATGCTGGGGGTGCAAGAGTCGGTAGTTCAATCATCTTCTCTTTAACCCTTGAATCACTAACTGCTACATATACGTATAACATCTATTTGTTGGAGGGAGATGACGTCATTATGTTAAAAGAAGTAGTAATAGAAGAAAAACAGACCGGTAATTCCGCTTTTTTTCTATAATATATAGTATAAAAGTAGTTGTGGAATGTAGTTGTCATCGTTTTGTGAACATAATTTATATTATATATAATTTTTATTTTTTAAATTATATTATAATAAAGCAGTTAATTCAAACTAGTTCTCATTCTTAATATAAATGTATTAAGAGGTAGTATTGGTAAACTTAATCAGGAGACCTTTAATAACCGAATTCTATTGCAGAAATAAAGCTGCAATATATTCTTTTAAATAATAATTGCCAGGGTATACGTCAACGAACTTTTCCAAAACCCAAATACCGGTAACAATTGAACCCCACAGCAATGTTGTCAACACAAAAACTGTGGCAAAGTGACAAAAATAAATACAACGCTCGGCATTACTATATTTGACTATTATTACATTGCAAAGCCAAAGCAGAGACAATGAAGCCTCTCTTCCATTCCAGTTACAGGTGGTAGTACTATTATTGGCGCAGTAGTTGGTAGTGTCTTAGTTCTACTCGTTCTGGTTGTCGTAGCTGTATTCATTGTCAAACGTCGCAGAGATGGTAAAACTAATATTAAAAATAACATGAATATGTCTGTATTTTATTATTTGTATAAGGTTATGATGGTATTGATGCTATGATTATTATAATATCTAATATCAAGTTTTATCGGCGATTTATCAATGAAGTTCTTGTTGCAATTTTTAAATTTACGCATTTCTTTAGCATGTATCTATAAGTATTAACTGGTAATTTGTTCTTTCTTCTGCGCAGGTAAATGGATCTGGGACAGAGAAGAAAACCGTAACACGTAAGATGATTTATTTTAATACAATTTTTCCAACTTGCGATTACCTCTAATTATACCCAAGTTTATCGACACTACCGGAATTATTATTAAGTCTACAACAATTGGCAGGTTAAAAGGGATCTTTCCCAACAAAACTTGGTTAAATATTAATAGTTTTAAGAAACGATACGCCTCTTGTATATTTACATTTGTATATAGCCTCCTGTACATATATAGCCGTTAAGAGCTGCCTTTTTAGTTTTATGGGTTTTTTCTAGGTCTAAGAATTCAAAGGCAAAAAAGCTGTCTTCTGAGACTAATATGTCTTCTGCGCCGAACGATCTCATATTTCAGGAATTTGGTAAGACAAATATCCCTGATTTACCTTCTTAGACAGAAACATATAAATTAATATCCGACAGGTTACTATCAGAGCTTTGTACTAAATATACATCTATTTCTACTTCAAGACCACTACAGCTTTGTTGATGACGAAGGTGGTTGCAACCCTCGGTCAGGTGTTCCTGTAAATGCAACGGTCAACAAAACCAAGGAAGATGAAAACATAATCGGTGACTATTAACTTCTATTATTCAAGTCATTTTTGAAACTACTTTGTGTTAATTAGTGAGGATTATTCTTTCCTGGAGTTCTTCAATTAAACAGAGCTTTAACATAATTGAAACCATAATTATTTCTTTATTTGCTAGATTTACTTGTGAGAATAACAATTTTTGTATCTTTTTAAAGTTGTAGTTTTTTTTGTGTTGCCTCTATAGTAAAAGGAACATTTCGCACACCCCTATTTCACGATACCTGAATATTGTACAGTGTTTGATCTCCTACAAGATGCTTTGCTATGGATGCTTACGTTTTCCTTTCTTCAACTTAGACTCAATAATGTTCATTTGGACATTACTTTTGTTATTATCAGGTCCGACCTATGCTGTTGTTGATAAGTCGACGAAGAATTCTAATAAGAAAAAAGAGATTGCTATTCCAGGTATGGATTATTACAATCATGATTTATTGGTGTAATATTGATATTCCAGGTACCTTTTTTTTAATAAAAATCTATAGCTTCGCTTTAAATTGTTGTTAAAGGTTTGAACATACACAATTAATAAGTATCATTAAGTGATGTATAAGAGAAATATGGTCGTTATATGTTAATTTCTGTTAAGTAAATCAACAAACCTTCGCTAGTGAATTTGTTAGTTTAGTTTTTTTTCAACAAAGCGTCAACAACATCTGCTCGTAATCACAATATAACTAGATTTGTCTTTAATTATACGATTTTAGAAACCGTTTACACTACAGAAGATAAAAACAGATTCCAAGAACAACAATATGCCAACGGAAACATACAGCTTGATGGTAACAAATATAAACAAATAGCTATGTCATCAGTTTGAAATTTGTATGTTCATGTATATATTGTCGCTACAAAACTAAAGTTTTAATATGACATTTATTCCAAAAGTTAGACAATCCGATATTTTATACGGATTAACTATTTACAGATATTAATCCTTATCAAACCGGCGAGGGGAAAGAAGTTTATAGTCAGGGTGTTTATGAGGACGAGAACCAATACCAAGATGTTGACCTAAATGATCGCCGTCAGATGGTCGGCTATGTAAACCCATCATTTGGTGAACTTCCGGTTCGTATGACAAGTATGAATAAATGTTGCTGGTAACGACATTTATGCAGACGTTTTCTAACTTAATTGTCCCCGTTATTTTGTTTTCATCAAACGAGTTAATCAACCTTACAAATAACGATGTTTTGTACTGATTATAGGATCCTGAAAACCCAGAAGCCATTTACATGCACGTGGGACAAGCTATTAAAGAAAAAACTACCCCGAGTCAACTCATCGGAGATTTTGATGAAGATCCTTATATGGAGTTGGGCTCTGCTGCTCCGGAACTTAAGGATCAGTTGGATAATAAGATAGAACCAGAACGGGCAGAAATGGAACGTCAGAAACGAGAAGAAAACACGAAAAATGATTAGACAGGGTGACCGAACGGAGTGTAGTTGTCCCTGTGTTGTGTCGTAATTGAAAGTATATCTGGGATCTTGGATCTAGTATGCTCTATTGGCACTTGGAATACTTGGGATACTTTAGTATCTTTTGAATGGATCAACTTTATCTCTCACTATTTGAATTGTTTAAATTCTAATTTTGTGTAAATACTACGCAAGTAAATGGTGCTATTTATATATCTTATAAAATGATAAAAATTAATTTTAAAAAACGACCATATAAGATTGACTAAATGGTTTATTATAATATTTACATACACTGTATAAACATTAAATTGATTGGACGCTTCGGTTTTGAGACCATCGTCAAAGATTATATTAATTAGAATAAATATAAAAATAATGTTTAAATGCTGAATATAAAAAGCCTCCATATTGAAATATATCAATTTAATTGAATAGAAACGGTGTTATACTCTAGAGACTATTTTCAAAGATTATATTAATTCTTTTAGTCAAACTAATTTAGTTGGTTATTAATGTATGATGAATAATTTATACGGATTAGTGAGTTGACTTTTTGTTATTAATTAAATCTTTTACAAGACTTAAAGTTGTTATATATGTTGTATGATAAGTTATAAATATAGATAATGTAAGACAAACTGATGAGGAAACTACAAGACTTTTTCTGAAAACCATAAAACATATACTGGGAACATATACAAAAATGCAGAATTATATACAGGAAAGGAAATATATAAATTGTTTATGATTTAATTGATTGAACGCTGTGTTCTTGAAGTTTTTACAAATTATATTATCACGAATTTGTGAGAGAGAGGAGACGGAGAGAGGAAGAGAGAAAATTAGAGGGGGGGGGGAGAGGGTGAAAGGTAGAGAGGGAGATGAGCTAATATGTTTAATTTTTATATGTATAAATCTTATTTAATGTAATAATTCTATCACATTGTATGGACTGATGCGTGGATTGTAAATAACAAAAATATATTGTACGAATTGTTCAAAATTATCGATTGGAAAATCAATATTATATCAGCTAAATAAAATATTATTTATTACAGAATTGAAATTGACAGAAAGTGATTTTAACTGGTCGGGTCCATCATGACTATTACTGGCGAATCTCCACAATACTCGATTTCACTCTAAGTTTCCGGAGGCTGTCGCTGTTGCTGCTGTGCTGTCATCGATGACGACACATTTACTGATTGTGGCAAAGTTCAGTGCTGAAATTATGAAACTTTAAGTGTGGGATGCAGAATAACCTCATTAAGTAGTTAAGACATTAAGTCGTTATGGAGCTCATGTGGAAAATAATCCCATATTGTCCATCCATTTACATTTCATTAATAAAAACAAGTTTTGCTAATATACCGTTGAGAAAGACTCACCTACACAATGTTTATTTCATTACCAGTAGGCCTACCAGTAATACGATTAATACAGAAAACAACTACAGTACCTTAGAGAACCAAGAGAACGACAGAGATCGTACATTATTGTATTCGCACATGGCACACAACCAGTATCCTTAGCCTGGACAACGGGTGTAGTGTTTGTGTTTTAGGTTAAGCATAAAATATTCGGGACATTAACCACAGGAAAATAAAGCAAAAAATATATTTTCTATAAATGTAACCGCGAGTGTTGCTGAATACTGCCACGGGAAAATGTGTTAAAAATAAAATCCTCATTAAAAATGAGCGAAACTAATTCCCCCCCCCCCCCCGATCCCCCTCTAACGACGCCAATGTAGGCCTACATGAGACTATACGTCCTTGATAACTTTTCCAATATTGACGCTTGTTCTGGTATATCCAAGTAAGTTGCTACAAACAGAAACAAGAAAATTAATCTTAAGGATTAGTTTGACGCTTGAAAAAAGGAACGTGGTGAAAAAGGAGCTATTCAGAATTACAAAATTGGCAAAATCTACTTTCTGGAGGTAACTTTGGTTGTTCATATACCAGTTTCGATACAAAATTTTTTAATCACAAAAATTATGAGGAAAACAGTATGAGGAAATGTCAATGATTTTAATAAAAAAAATTGCGTCTAAATAGTGTCTTTTTTATCGCTTTTCGACTGAGTGTCTTTTTTACCTTGGTAGTGCTTTTCAGGTGTCTTTTTTACCTGTGTCTTTTTTACCTAGTGTCTTTTTTACCGGTGTCTTAATACCTGTGTCTTTATTACCGGTGTCTTTATTACCGAGGTCTTTTTTACCGGTGTCTTTTTTACCAGGGTCTTTATTACCTGCAACCGTCGGCAACAGATATAACATATAGTACACGTATGTACGGCCACTCTTGTAAATGATTGTCAATAGTCAGCATCATCACTACTACTTTCATTATAATTATCTATATCTGAATCTGAATTTACAGTGCTCTTATGCCAGTCCCTTTCAATGTCCTCATTGCCGCTATCACGATCGAGAGAAAAGTGTGATATCATCAATGAAGTCGCTCACACTCATTGATCAACTCGCCATTGTTTTTAAGGCCTTGAAGCCCAAACCTGTCAATTGACCTTTTAAAATAGAAATTTGGTCGGTAATTAATCTCCTAATTTTTGAAAGAGACGCCATATTACAATCACTTCCTTGTATCGAGACTAATAACTACCGCCGCCATGTGGTATCAGGACAATTCCCCCGGGCAATTCCCCCCGGTCAATTGCCCCCCGACAACTCCCCCTAGGCATTGCCCCCAGTAAAATTGCCCCCAGTCAAATTTCCCCCCCGTAAAATAGCCCACCAGTCAAATTGCCCCCCGTAAAATCCCCAGGAGCAATTTAACTGCGGGGGGATTTACTGAGGGCAATTTTATGGGGGGCAATTTGACTGCGGGGGATTTACTGGGGGCAATTATACGGGGAAATGTTTGGGGGGAAGACCCGGAAGACCCGTAAGACCCCCTGGATTCGCGCCTGGGCTCATAGTAATAATAACCATCGGGCATCATTCGCAAGAGATGAAAGAGTGGTCACGTAAACGGAACTAAATTGTGCTGCCATCTTCTGGGGAGTTCGCACTTCATTCCCTTCAGCATATTCGTCTATTTTTGGATAAAGTATCTCGAATTTGTGCAGGTAAAGTGCTTTTAAAGCATTTTTGTATCGTATAATTTTACGGCCTCCTTGAGTTATAGTTATACATTCCTATGATGCACTTTATTGCTTATTCTTCTGCATGATAAATTAGATAGGCCTAAAAATGGTTTCGCGTCGTGTAAGCTTGCTTACACTAATAACAACTAGTCTGGGAAAAGTACGCTCCTCTCTTGTCTTTGACTTAGTCTATTCTGCAGGGGTCGAAATTAACGCTGGTCCGCTGGTACGTGGCTAGCAGATTTTTTCCCAGGCCGACTAGTGACTAGTGTGTATACTCTGTACGCTTGTCCCGTTGGGCTAGTCAAAATAAAAGTTTATCATGAGACTGAGTTAAAAATAAAATAAGTGTGTTGTGTATGACTGTTTTTTGTTTGTTTACTCACGGAGTCTCCGAGGGATAGACGCAGGGGCGTCCCCCCCTTTTTAAAATTTAGTTCGGCTAAATATATCCATTAAAAATAATTTATTGCAGTTGTTTTAATCAAAGCATTGAATATTATTTTCACATGATGCATGAATAAATAAATTCTGCTCCGTCAGAATCCAGATTACGGAACACTAATAGGCTAATATGACAGTCCCTGTAAACAACAGTAACAAGCTAGTACTGGTTTTGTTATGATATACAGGGTCACATTCACGTGGATGGTTATAGTATAGACCTTGCGCGTGTGACCAGTAACCAGTACCCAATGTAACCCTTATGTATGTTAATTACCCAGGGTCTTGCGCAACTTTATTAAACATTATTTCGTAATTTAAATAGTCCTATTCGATTTGCGGGCACATGTCTAGTTATGCACCCCCTGGTAGGGGTTAGGGTTTGGCTGAGTCATTTATCTGCTACTTAAATGACAGGTCAAACTAAAGGGGGGTGCAGAACAGTAACTAGACAAGTTGACAAGCGCCGATTTGCCTTTTTTAGGTGACAAAAATAAAAAAACCGGGCTCAGCACTAAATATACTATGTTATTGTTACAAAAACTCTCCATGCATCTTATTTACAAAATTCGGGCTCTACACACCGCTCTTTTTATCCTAGCAAAAAGGCTTGGGATAGTTAGTTTTATTATATTATTATTTGTAGCCTATGATAATGATTCTATGAAGATTAGACTTTATGTAAACTAGGGGTACATTCTAATGAATTGCTTACCGAATCCTTGTCCATCTTAAAGGCCTAGAAAACTCAGACCTATGTCAGATGTGTTAGGGATTTCTTCATTCAGCCATTGACTAAAAATAAAATGAAATTTTGACGTGTGCACTATACAAATAATGTCAGTAGGTGGCGCCATCTTACAGTGACTTTACCTGCATCATCAAAACGAGTATCATTCGAAATGGCTAAGTTTCATGGAAGGAATTTTAAACGATTGTGGACTACGTTATGTCTTGAAATAATGACTTGTCAGTTCATTATTCCAAGGTTATTTGTGGATTAAAAAACTGATTAAAACGGACTTTAGAGAAATTATTAACTGATTAAAACGGAATGAACAATCACAAATTGCCAGTCGTAGCAGAGAGCTTTACGGTACTGCAAATAGAGTTGACAGAAAATGTAGTGAATGTTTTATAGATGATATCGGTGACGATTTCCATTGTTTAATGAAGTGCAAGAAATTTTCAAATTCCAGGGAAAGATTTAATCCCTGCAAAATACTGGAAACGTCCAATTATCCACCATTTTAACACCACCGATTATTTAAATATATTAATATAACCGGTAGTAGAGGTAAGTCGTGGGGCAATCTAGCCTTTGGTATCTGTAAAAATCCAACAAAAAGACTCTGATTTTACTCCTTGTCAAGCTTGCATGGTGCTATAGTGTGACAAATTTGTAAGTCGCAGCTGTAACACCACAGCATTTGAGTTTTACTTATTAGGGCATTAGGGACGTAATTTAAAATTACGGTACCATAAATTCTCTGTTGTAGCAGCGCCGTATGTACGGCGGAGATTCGAATTCTGAATTGTAAAATCTTTTGCCGAATCTTTAATATCCAAAACAAAGATGGCCACCACCAATCGGACATTTTTGATTGAAGGGCCAATCTCCAGAAATTTTACCAATAAGGTGAATTTCATGTCCCTCGACTTTTTTTAAGTGAGCTTACCAACCAAGTGATAAGTTAATATTTAATCTTAGAAACGGCCGGCACTGGCTCTTCTTGAAATACCTATGTAAGCTTACAATACTTGATATTCGGATGTGTAAGTAATTTTGATGACCTGAAAATAGCCAAATTTTGTCTGTCCCCATAGCTGTGTATAATAAATCATATGCAAAATTTATTAACTTTTATTTTAAAATATGATTAATTATTAATCTAAACTCATGGAATACTTGTAAATAATTATGATAAAAATATATTGTGGGTAATTACATTTTTCTCTGAAGATTTTTGACAACAGGTGTTAATTATAATGTGTCCCAAAATTTAAGATACCGGTACCGTACGTTACGATATTTCAAAATCATATAAAATAGAAATATTTATTTCACAATGTTAAATAAAAAGCTATAAAACAACACTTAAATAATATGTTCTTTATGTGTAGTATAATTATATATTTGAATATATACATAGCATATTTTTAATTATATGCTATTTATAATTATTAATTATGTTTAAGAAAGCAGAAGCGATTACCTAATATAATAAAAAGTATATATAAAATTTTATGGCAATATTTACAAGTCATTTTACATTATGGTACACAAGATACGTTACTAGAATTTCAAATAATACCCAAAAACACATCGAATCACAATACATAAATAAAGAGAGTTGCTGACACGCTTTTAACACATAGGCCCCTACAAATTACAAAGGAATTTGTTCACAGTTTTGTTGTATAGTTTTGAATTTTAAATAACAAGATACGTTACGTAAACCTTACGTTTTATTATCATAGATTTTTACGCTCCAAGAGGTGTTGGAAATCTACTGCCTTTTCTATTTGCTTTTTAATTATGTGTTCCAAATCGTAATATAAGATATACACTTAGAATTTTATTAATAATTTTTAATGTCTTGTTGCCATTTTGAGTCAAGATGTTAACTGCATAGTGACCAGGTTATTTTTTAAGTTGATATATAACGTCAATACTAAAGTGCACAATGTTATATTTTATATTCTATAAAGAACTAGAAAAATACAAAACATTAAAAATTTATAGAGTAGTTGGTTTTTAATTTTTTATCCAGTAGACCAGTGGTATTGGTCAAATTTCTGGAGAATGGCCCTGAATGGCCCTTTTTTAGATAAACTGGTAAAATCAACATGTTGATCGCTATGCATTATGGAGGATTTGGTGTGTGCGCGTAGCAGGCCAAGCATACAAGTATTCATGAATGTAGATCTTTTGGAATCATCATCATCATTCATCGTCTTATCATTTCTCATACTCATCATCTTCATCATATAAAATCCTCAATAATACATGCATAGGGTAGGTGTATTCGCACAGAATATGAGTCCCTGCCTATGAATACCTGCCTACTCTTGGAGTTGCGTTCATCATCATCGTCATCATTCATTGTCTTTATCATTTCTCATCATCATCCTCATCATCTTCTTCATAATGGGTGTTACTAAACCGTGCTACCAGCCAAACCCACCCAAAACCAACCAAAACCATCCAAAACCACCCAAAACTAGCAACTCCAGCATAATGAAATCCAAGATGGCCGCCATAAATCGCAACAATATGTCTGGTCCGGTGGTCCGGTGTCATGAGCTGAGTTTTCCGATTGGCTAGTGAGCATGCGCGCTCTGAAAGTATACTTCCGGCTGAGCTGAACTTTTCGATTGTCAGTTGTACATATGCGATTTCAAATTATCCAAACCTCCGCAAAAATCAAATACATGTAGACCCATTCAAAAAAATATGAATGGGCTGCATGTATTTGGTGGTTCAGATCGCATTATGCCATCGAAATACAGTTACAGCTAGATTTACGATTCTGACTGAAACTGCTGAGGTTATACCAGAGGTTCATCATCGTAGCGGCTTTCTGCATCTCGCCAGTTGTCACTCGTCAGCTAAATATATTAGATAGGCTATAAACTTTCAGTAGAACTAAAGGTTCGGTCAGTAGCTAGTTATATTCGTGAATCAAAAACGTTCAAACAATATACGTTCTGAAACATATTACAAAAAAATTTATTTGTTGAAAACGTCAAAATTAGTTTCCCAAATATGAATTATCAGATATATATATATCCGACGATAATGTCACGGAAATTATCGTTAAATAAATATACATATTTACTTTTTTTATAACCACGGAAAGGGAAATTATGAATCTGGTAATTATTGGTTAATCCAATATCTAACGTTGTATAAAAAATTGTTAACGATCCGATAACTACCAGATGAAGCTTAAATGCCTTCATTACTAATTAGTAAATTATGCTATCGTATTTTTTCTATAAAAAAACGTTAAGAATCGTGATGTTCAGCCGTAAATTATTATTGTTAAATCCCGCATCTTACCTCAGTACAGTACAGATAAAACTCGATAGTATAGAGTTATCAGTAAGGTCACAACTAGATGACTTGTGGCAGGACCGAAAGTTTTCTATCTTTTATTTTTACACAAGTACTCTGTAGATGAATACGCTTCGCGCAGAGACATCTGTAAAATCTATGTGAGCCATTATTCAGAATGATCAATTTTTCTACGTTAGTAAAAACAAGTCAGTTTAATTTTTTAATATATTTACAAAAACTTTTTACACAATGAATAACTTTCAGACATTACTTTTATCAGCCTCATTCCATTCATTTGAATTGATGTCAAAATCAACCA
>JAYJLZ010169076.1:0-11223 GCA_036873915.1 Tubulanus ruber | reverse complement strand
AGAGGGGGGGGGGCGCAATCGGAGGATGCAGCTCGAACTGGGGGTCCGGGGGATGCGTTTTCCTTGAATTTGAGACTACTTTTTGGGGGGTAATTTTTTTGTCTAGCATGGTAAAAGTGGCCACAAAACGAATTTGCATTACCTAATATATGATATCACATATATCTTCGAAATAAATTGAGGGTTTATCTAATCATATAATTCATGAATTGTAGGCCAACCAAGGACTATATAGACTAAAAAAGGACTATATGGACTAAAACACATTGATGGTCTGCCAAAAAATTGGTAAATCCGCCACTGTATATAGATGGATTTAATTCTTGTCATCCATATCAAACCTACTTAAGGGTTTTGTGTAGCCCATTTCAAACCGTGTAACAACACCGCAGTCGATTTCCAACACTTCAAGTGCTTTTGTACCTGTGTTTACTGCTAGAAATTCTAACCCTCCTCCATTTGAAAGAGGTGGGAAAATTTCATAAATTTGCTTTCGTAAAGCAGCAAAGGAGGCATCCCTATCTACATCAATTGTTTTCTCGCCAAGACCTGCCTGCATAAGCGCTATTCTGGCGTCCCTGTTATTAGGGACACATATCAACAAAAATAATTATTTTGTGATAACCTATCTGCAATAAGAATTATTTTGTGATAACCTGAATTATTTTATGATAACCTATCTGATAACCTATCTGTAATACGAATTATTTTGTGACAACCTATCTGCAATACGAATTATTTTGTGATAACCTATCTGCCATAAGAATTATTTTGCGATGGTCAGAAAAACCAAGACTTTTAGACACAAAGTTTTCTAGGAAAAAAACTTACGCAATCTGGACTTCCAATGCAGAACAATGTTAACTTTACTGTAGACTTAACTTTACTTTTCCCTGTGAATAGCCGCTTTCTTTCATTTTTTAAGGTAACCGTTAGGCTTGCATCAGCCTCTGCTGCTGCAAGATAAAAGGAGTTATTCAGTTAAAACAATTCAATTCAATGAATTAAAATATGTATAAATGTACAAAAAAATTAATATAGGGCCTACTTACATAAATTACCGTCATTATCAGTACAGTTTCTTACATTTGACAGTGTACGCCCTGCTGTAAGGAAAGGGGAATAGCACAGGTAAACCATCTAGATATTTTATGAATTAATATGAATATACATGTGCATACCCGTACATAGATACTTACATGAATCAGCCCTATTTGAATTACACGTACTTTGACGGTTATTTGAATTATACGTACTTTGACGGTTATTTGAATTATACGTACTTTGATGGTTATTTGAATTATTTGTACTTTGACGGTTAAATTGCCTGCACTTAACCTTTAAGAGAGCTCTGTCTCCCCTCTTTCCTACGCCGAGAGACACCAAATCTGCCTCCTGCATTGCTACAACAGCAGCTGCAGTGACCTATAATAATGCATAAGAAAATTAATCTATAGGTATTTATCAACATCAGTAAAATACTGTTACAGTATCCGTAGCCAGTGTGAAACACTTTTACCAGGGAGTTAGTTCAGCTGAATTATCCGGTACCTATAATGGTCGGATGATTGAGCTCAGGGCCTTTATTTGAACTACTTATTATGAATCATCCGCTTCCAATCAAACATACATTACATAATTTATAAATTACATTTAAATTAAATTTACAATAAATTATTTTTTTGTTAGAAAAACGTAAATAGAAGTTTATTTGACGACATTTATCTTCGGATATATATATCTGTTGAAAACGTCGAATTATATTTTGTTTTAAAAATATGTTCAAGAACGTAAATAGATTGAACGTATTTGATTCACGAATAATATAACTTATCAGATACTGATCGACTGTAGACACTTTCTCTAAAACTGTCCTGACTGGCTGAGCTTATTCGTGGCTTCCGATCAATAATAATATAATATTGGCATTTTATCTTAAATTCCACTCTAATCTATCATAGTATCTATATTAGTAGGCTAGGCCTAGGCCTACTAGTAGTACTAGTAGTAGTATGAAATTTGAAAAGAATCACACATTAAAACTAAAAAGGCCTTCCCGTCATACAAACCCACTAGGCTAGGGTTAATCGTAAACGTTAACTATATACACTACAGGGACTATACTCACATTTTCTTCCTCAAAGCGATGAATGAGGTCCTGCAGGCCGAGGTCGCTTAGGATGACATCCATGATAGTTCCATGTGTTTTTGTTCTATAACTATGGAAAAACGGAATTCCCGGGGCGATGTGGCGCAAAAAATCGCGTATGTCGCCATCTGGCGAAGATCTTTAGAACCTTCGCGTAACGTTGTCGTGTAAAGTTGACTTGTAAAAAAGTTGTCGTGTTAAATTTATCGTGTAAAAGTTGCCAAGGTCGGAGTGCTACTTTATTATAACACTGGTGCTTTCTATAATAGGGTTCGTGGTGGCCTAGTAGCCTAGTGGTTAAGGCAGTGGACCTGCGATTCACAGATTTGGGGCCTGGCTCTGACACCACAGTGCGTCTTTCGGCAAGGCGCTTTAGCCCGAACGCCTCACTCCACCCAGGTGAAAATGGGGACCTGCGAGGTAACTTGTACAATAGTGTGAGCGCAATAATGTGGCAGCCTGCTAGAGTATCCCCCAGGGGACTTAGATATGGCACGTCGTTAGTGCGGAATGTTCAATGATTGAAAAAAGTGCACCTTGTGTTTGGGTTCGACATGTTACCAATGACCAGGGGATTAAAAATCGTAAAGCGCTTAGATCCCGCTTTGGTGTAAAGTGCTATATAAAAAAGCAATCTTAAGGCCGCCCCAAAGATATATTGTCTGTTTGCTGTAACCCTACCCAAGGTTTTTGAATTAGGACGGTAGATCAGTTAAAAAAAAATTTCAGCACATGTAACACAAAATACAAGAAATTTTTAACTAAGAAAATAAGTTTTATTTTAATAATTAATCTTTTGCGTTCATGTAATAGTTTTATCTTGTACAGGATCACTAACATTTATTATTAACAACAGTTCACCAAGATAAAACAGGATTAATTTCTTATAAATAAAACTAGTTTCTCGTCCTAACATTTTGAAAAAAGGAGCGTGAGGGCAGTTGTTTTAAATGGCCGATCCAAGATGGCAATTTTGCTGGTTTTAGCTCAAAAACAGAAACACAGTCTGTATTTAAATATGTCCGACCCAAACAGTCACGTGGAGATCAGTGCAGAAACCCGGATGTACATAAATAGTGTAAGCTTCCGTCGATATTTTTAGTCCGATGTACGTTTTTCGCGGCGTCCTTATACCGGTCATATAAAAACAGTATGTTGATATATCATAATATACATATACATATATATATATATATATATATATATATAAACTATATGATAATATACACTAAATGACACAAATACATTAAAATCAGGGGTCTTACTAGGCAATGTTCCTTTTAAAATCAGGGGTCTTACTAGGCAATGTTCCTTTGATCCAGACGCACCCGTTTCTTAATTTTCAGGGACTTGCGGATATGTCCGAGTTATAAAAAAAAAACCCAGCTAAGATGTCATCCAATGTTCATGTTAAGTGTAGATGTGAACAAAGGCAGAATCCATTAACACTGATTATAGTGATTGAATGTTTCGAGAATTAATCATATCAATTAATCATTCAATCACAATTGCTGTATAAATTCTGGTTAAAGATCGAGTATCACCTAATTCTAAAATATGCTATATAGTCGCATATAATAATAAACCTATTTATCGACACACTGTGTAATATTTTTGATATGTTGAATTTAATAAATACGCACTGCACACAGCTGATATGTCATAGCGTCTACTCGAGTGTTCGAGTAGTTTCACTACAATGATAGAAGCCAAATAATGATCATGTACAACAAGGCTATAACATGAACCTCTGACGGTCTCATGATGTACCTGATCAGATTCAAGACGAGATACCATACATTAAGATACAATACGAGATTCATGACGAGAAACCATATAATTACAAGATACCATACACGATACCTTTCAAGACGAGATTCAAGGTATTGGTGTCGACAGACTTCTAAATGATACGAGACGATATACCATACAATTACAATATACCATACAATACAAGATTCAAGGTGAGTTAACAGACGGGATACAAGACTAGATACCATACGAGATTCAAGACGAGATAACATACAAGATTCAAGATGAGATACCATACAAGATTCAAGGTATTGGTGTCGACAGACTTCTAAGAGATACGTGGCACAAAAAATGTATCGTTCTGGGTATATCATAACTTTGCGCAATGTACCATCGTCTTTTTAATTAATGCTTTCATATACTTAACATCAGATTGATTGTTGCCAACATAGCTCATTATATCTGTTGATACTATTACTGTGCTGTTCATATTGGCATCATTATTGTTATTGGGTGCCATAGCCATTGTAGACAAATCAAGCTGTAAAGGAAAAATTATGTAATATTGAATATGAAAATGTCTACGTTTATTAGACTTCTGTTTGTTGTGGTTGCTTAGTAATAAAATGTCCAAGTTGAATACAGTAGCAGAAGTACATTGTGCATCCACCAAGTAAAGGGCTATACTATAGTTTCTCTCAGATTCAGTATCATATGTTGTCTTGCAGATTTATAAGTTGGCATTTGCATATTTTGCGAGACTATTTACAATGAGTTAAACAATTTTCTAAATTGCGCATTTGTGGACCTAAATGGACTTATTTTTGGTGCACAAGTGCCCCATAGGTAGATTACAGAAAATATGGTTTATCCAAGACTGTAGTACTCTGCTAACTTAGGAAAGAATGATGGCTTTCTTGAGTTTGGTCAATGTTGAAGCGCATTTCTAATTAACTTGGTTCCCACACCCAATTTTCCAGGTTCCCCAGCTACTAATTTTTCGGTAGCAGAACTATAACTTGCATGTTTAAAACATCTAATTTAATAACAAGAAAGGTCCAATTTAAACTTAAAGGCAGACTAGACTATATCGGCATGATATTACTCATATTCTACTAATAAATTATAATTGTTGGTCGAATTCTAATATGCATATGCCTACAATACTGCCTACAATACACCTGGTAATCACTATCTTAGTAAAAACTTTCATTAAGTTTTACTAAATGTAAACCCTTATTCAAAATCCTTGCCAGTTATTAACTGAAATCATCACGATCTCCGAGACAGCTGCATCGGAGCAACTTAATTTTAAAATTAACGCTTCTTCCGTGTTTCCGGTTTAGTATTTTAACTGTTTCCGGTTTACTATTTCAACTAAATTTCATTAATGTTAGAGTTTATATTTTTTTACAATAGATATACATCAGTAAAATTAGTTTTTATTTTTTTTACAATAGATATACATCAGTAAAATTTCCAGGAAAACAGGCACTGAAAATTAGTATTATGTATCGGAGAACTAAGACAATAGACATAAAACTGAACCATTGGCTGAGTATCAACCGGACCATTGATTAGAACACTACAAAGATCATCAGGTTCATCATGCACGTCGTATAGGTAATCAGTTTGAATCGGCGGTGGTTGAGTGATATTGTCCCCGCCATGTGTGAAATCATCAGGTGTGTCATACCAATTTTCCCAATCATATCTTGGTTTGGACATAATTATAACTTAGGTTTGAATTTGAAACTTCAAAAGAATCAACTTTTACGTTCAGCTTATCTTGGTTAACCACTAATTTGGAAATCTGGTTTTTCATTAATTGAAAATCACGCATGAGCGACGGAATGTCGGGATTTGGATTACCTCTAACTGGGGGACAGTTACTCAAACATCTTGCTACAAACGCATTGAGCAAATTCGGCTCTGCTGTCAGGACAAGATCAATCATATCCAAGACATGATTAGTACTCCTGTTCCCACCTCTACGGGTCTTAAAGACTTTTCCAAGGAAATCACACAGAACTTTTTTAGCTGATTCTATACATTCAGTACTATAAAACTTGCAGCATATATCACTAAGTAAATCACGTGACATAGTTAGAATCATATTACTCATATAACACAGTAACTCATTTACTATAAGAGGACTATTGTTGTCACCATCCAACGGTTCAGTGACGTCGCTCACAGGCTGGGAGGCAGGGGAGCTGTAGGGATAATAGGAGCTCCACTAGGACACATCTCATCTTCGTCACCGTGTGAAACATCTGTACCATTACTGGACATTGAACTAAATCTGTCGAAATTACAGCCGTCACACAACAAAAATAATTTTTACAAAAAATGCATTTATTTAAAAAAAAAATTTTTTATATACATGTATATAAATTTCTTATAATCTTCCAGACTATCTTTCGAGACTGATGACAATACTTTGTGAAAATGTTGTAAATAATCCTGAGAGATTCGCCACAGTTGTACAGGAAGTAAATGTCCCACCGCCACTGTCTTCACAATTAGAGCACCCCACAAAAGAGGAAGCCATGGCGCATTATACAAAGCGGTTCAATGTACCTTAATGAGCATTTTGTGGGTACGTAGTCCATGATACTGTTTAAAGGCCAAGTATGCGACCTCCAGGGACCATATATTAAGACAGACGCCTTCAAAACCAGGATGTTCAGTGATACAGTTTATATTCAGGCCTTCTTCGTTAATTTTTTGGTAAACCATATTTATGGACTGGCAGCATTGGCACTATATTTCTGTATCCATAATCTGACAGTGATGGTATTCACACCTGAAATGAAATTTGCTAAGAATTACAACCATCATTAATATAAATCACAATCACTTAATATCAGTGAAGAAATAAAACATTGGCTACGTTTACTATTAAACTAAAGTCGTTACTTTCTTTACATGTTTTACCAGTAGCATGTAATAGCAGTGAAGGGTATTGTAGTGTAGGGGAGCCTCGAAAAGTATGTACGCTCATAAGGGGAAAGGGGGTCATAATTTTAAGTACAATTACAATACAAAATAAAATGACCTAGGCTATGCTGCATGCTTACTTCGCTTTATTTATTTATTTTCCTAAAGATTTACCTTGCAATAATAAATTTGTTTCTGCTGATAAAGGGACCACGAATGTCTGAATTTTGAAGGGGGGTTAATTAAATAGTACGTACGGGGTCAATTATTTTAGTACAAAAAAGGCAGTACGAAAGACAGTGGTTCCAAAATCTGGTACGCACTCGAATGCACTTATTATTATAGACAGTGGACAAGACACTCAGGTAGTCATGAGTATGTTGTACTGTAGTGTAGCTAGGGTGTTACTGTGCCGCAATGTGATCACGACTAGTAGGCCTGTGCTATTACTGCCGATATGAGTTCGAGGTTCAATAAATGATTGTGATTATTCTTAAAATGTGAAGTATTATGCTAACATATTTTATGCGTACCAGTTCAAATTATGACGTCGATCTCCCTGCTGGGGAAATTCCTCCTCGTCCAGGCATACTAGCAATGATTAATTAATAATAATGGCCGACATCATTGCCTCCGGATCATCCGAATCAAACTCCGGTTCAAACATATACGGTTGAACCTCACAAGGTGCCACCATCCATACCGCTTTGTGGTTCAGTATCCTCATCTACACAGTCTGACAAGTACGGTACTCTTGATACGAGAAATCGGAAACTTCCGATGAAACTGCCACAGAATCTGAGTCTGATTCGCTACGTATTGAACTGTCCGCCATTTTTTTTGCCTCGTGTGATGTCATCAGTTCTGACCTATATATTGTCACAACAAGATCGATTTTTTCCCCGCGCTTTTTATTAAACTTCATATTACGGCTAAAATTGAATTGGAAACAAAAAAAATTCTTCAGATATGTTACTTTATATAATATTTTAAACCAAATAGGGAAAAATATTTATCCACTGGCCAGTACCTTTAAACAGCAAAAACAGGGTGCAACAGCAAAAACAGGGTGCCTTGCAGTCTGTTTTGCATTTGCAAGTGACAAGCTGAGGCAACTCTCTTGATATAATACGAGTTCTAGTCTAAACTGGAACAGGCGTTACATCTGATGCTAACTGTTGCCAACCCCAATCTGTAACATTAGTTGCCGTTGCTGTTTTGATCAACATATTACCCCACAGTGTCCAGCCTGAAATAAAAGACAATGTATAATACATATAATCTCATAAAACAAGTGTTCGCATGAAAAAACAATGATGACAAATTTGAGGGTTCAATCCACTGCTATCCAACCAGTCACCAGACACACTCCAGAGCATCTTTTCGGTATGCATTGCACCGAGTGTTACCAGAAATGAAGACTCCAAGGTCAGACTCTGGATACTTCCATTGTAGCTTCTTGGCCAAAGTGAAGAGAGGTTGGTCAGCAACCATGACCGGTGTTTGACCTGGGTTGAGGTGGTTGATTACGCGACTCAAAACTGTCATTCCATGCCAAACCATAATTGGACTCTCAGATGACTCAATGAAAATTGGAAGCATGTATCCATTCGTCAGGAGATAGGTCTCTTTGTGTTTGTTCTTTTACTCTTTTCAGCCAAACATAAGCCTCTTCAATGACATTTGTAATGTCTCTTGACGCTGGCACAGGATGGCTGTTTGTGGCTATGGCTGGCACATGCATAACCTCATCTTTTGGCAGTGATATGTCTAGGTCCATGCTTGTGTAACTGGTGGGTAGCTGCTTAACTGCTCTTTTCCCCATCTCAAGTGGATCAAGGATGTCATACACGCTTTTATTTAGTAACTGTGTTGCGGACGAGAAGTGTTGATGAATACTAATACTAATACATGTTCCATGAAGCTCAGCTTTTTGCAGTAGTTGATGAAGGATTGTGGTCAATATTATCAAATCCTCCTGTGGTAAAAACATTTGTAACTGCTTGAGGAGGAACGACCACACAAAATAAATAAAGGACCATTGGTCCAGTGGCTCACCGGTATTTAAAGATCATGATCAATAATTAAGTCACTATTTTAAAGGGTCTTAAATAAATTTATGGCACAGTCAAATCATTGGGAATAGATTTAATTATAAGGCTGATAAGTATGCTTTTTAAGTGCAAAAAAGGGTGGTTGACTTCAGATTATGATGCAAAGGTCCCCTTTGATATGGATGTTCACTAGGACAATAGGAGCAAATTTACTCTAAGACACACGTGATATCTCAAAATCCAAGATGGCGGCCGGCGGCCATCTTGGATTATCCGATATAACATCTATCTTGAACACAGTTACGTAGTTACGATTAGTGTGACACATGTTTTTAGGGTGTTTTAGGTCACTAAACTCATTGCCAACATTAATTTACACTTTTCACCAAGTACCGGTGGCCGAGCGGTTAAGCCGTGGTGAAGCTTAGCTGCGTAGACGCACCGTACTTGGGAGAGGGTGGGTTTGAGCCCCGCCGTTGTCAGAAGTAATACAGGTTTTCTATCTGGGGCTTAGGCCTACGGCTTTCCTGTGTGAAACTGTTCGTGGCTCGTAGGTTAGGTTAGGTGTGTCACCCGACGTGAAGTTGTAATGCCTCTTCGGCGCTTACCAAACGTCGTAAAATAAATGTCATCTAGGCCATGTTATTTTATTATTATAATTTACACTTTCGGGTATATTTGAAGGTCATATGGCGGCCATCTTGGATTTTTCTTGTATGGCAGCCATCTTGGAGACTATATATATCAACAATTTTTCTCCGATTATTTTCAAAAACACAGCTATTACTTGTTTTGTGGATGGCATTAGGGCCACTTAATATTTATTTACTTTGGTGTTATATAATTAATGTCCATAGCTTCTTATAATGTTCATTTCGACGCGAGATTTCCTCTTTCGAATATACATTCGCGATATTTCGAATGTCTTAATGTATTTTTGATGACATATCGGCTATACCTTTCGCTGTGCGCTTTTCATTCACATTACCGTCAGCCTCTGGATATGTGAAACTGTACATTTTCGGTTTTAATGCAATGAACTCAATCATCGGTTTACCGTCAGTTTCATCGGACATCTTGCCAGCTACTTTTTTATTATGTTCAGAAAATAAGAAATGTTTTTTTCGGATAGTTGGAGAAGTCGTATAAATCGCTCTGCTCTCCCATGTCCTTATATATGTCATCAGTTTTAATTTTAAAATAAGTTAAACTATCGGTATCTGTAAACAGCAGTTCTGCGTTATGACCGTATTGCTTTCTGATGACATCATAATGCAAAGAGTACATAAGTGTTTTCGATATATCCAGTATAGAAAAACCGACATATATGGGCTTATTCAATGTAATTTCAATCTGTGACTTCATCACACCAAAATTTTAAAAAAGCAAAAAGTGTTTTTTTCACAATTTTCCTCATTCTTTCCTCGCTTGTCACAATTTCAAAGTTTATTCAGTTGCGGATATTCTCCATGGCCTTTCCAAACACAGCATTGTTAAAAATCTTGAAAAGATCTTTTTCGATTTCGCGTCTTTTCGACGACTTTATTGCCATCTATATACAATTTCATCCACGGACTTTGATGGAATTTTAATACACGATGAATACATGTCAGCTTTATACCTAAACGCAAATATAATTTCAGATTCATATAGTGTATTAATATATAGTGTATTAATATATATATTGTATTAATATATATTTAGTCTTGATTTGCAAATTGTGGACTAACTTTGGTGTGGATATCTGTTACATATTCAACTCATCTAATAGCTCATGTTGATATGGAGATAGCATTTCATACACACAGCCACAATTATCCTCTCTGGTGCTAATGGATAGCAATTGTGGCTATCGTGTAGTTCTGCTGGATATTCCAGATCGCATTCAAGAATATATCCTGTATTGGAATCGTAAGCTATTTTAGTGACGTCTATGTCTTTTTTATCATCGCACACCCATACAAATCCACCTGTAGGTAAATATTCACTCATTGCATAACCGTATAAATTATAAGCGTCTATATTCCTTAAATATTTTGCATCGTCTTGTGGTTTATACCCATCAACATATTTATTATTTGCTTTAGCATAGCGTTTTGATATCATAGATATACCACCGTGAATTCCTCCTTCAAGGAAAAGGTACATGTCCTGATCAATTAATAGTTCCAGCTTAACTTTAGTCTTTAGTCAGGCATTCCACTCATAGCCTGGAAGCGTATAGTAATGAATTTGATCAAGACCGTAATATTCCAATGCAATATATCGAAATTCTTCGAATACATCCGTCAGCTGCAGAACGTCACTTATTAGGTAAATATCATG
>JAYJLZ010168965.1:0-11229 GCA_036873915.1 Tubulanus ruber | reverse complement strand
CTGAACACTTTAGAACGTTCTAAATTAGAACGTTCTAGATTTAGTCCGTTCTAAATATCGTCGTGTGAACACGACTATAGTGTACAATTTTCTGCAAAGAAATATTCATCCTTCAGTTATAAATCAATTATATATTGAGCCAAAAACATCTTTCAAGATTTTTTTTAAGTCATGCCAAATTGGAATTTTTTTTCTTACTTCCGTTCTGTTAATTTTCCTTAAGGAAAAAGGTTATCGATAACAAAGCTCTATGATTAGTAATTAAACTCGTCATAGTAAAAGCCTTTAGAATGAGACTTGTTACGACATGCGTTACAACACTATTCAACGACTGCGTTCACTGGGGTGATAATGATCCGCTTACTTGATAGATTGAAGTCAGGTAGATTTGTCATCTCGCAGCGAGTTCGATAATTATTTGGCACCTCATAGCGTCCCAGTGCTGATCAGACTGTCTATTCAGTGATGTGTGTACGACAATGTGCGTTTAGTTTCTTTATTTCTCCGGAGATGTCATTCCATCTGAATTACACGATGTGAGGAATTCTTGGTTACTTCTTAGTAAAGATTACAGATTGCATTTCGTACACAACAAGAAGGGTCTCATTTAACTTCGTAACGTTAACGTATTTTAGAGCCACATCTATTATTTTGTTTAAACTGCTTGTCGCTCAAAGAAGTAACTCTCAAGTTACCCTAACTGTGTATTTATTCAGGGCTAAATAGGTGACGTTATAATTATTGATGCAGTGACAAATGTTGACTTAGTCGACAAATATCTTAGGAAGAGTTAAATTACACATGACACATTTCCACATATCAGATAACGCGTTTAGCAACGGCGTTCAGAAGACAGTAATGTTAATGATCCGGATTCGAATAATCCCATACATCAAATACACCTCATAAATTAGAGAGAACCCCCATATACGAGAGTCAAAACTCCCATAGATATATTAAGCAACTCCATACATCAGATAAATAAAATAAAAAATGTGATGGGTAGCTTTTTTTCCTATTTTTCACTTGGTGACATTTTTTCCGGTGGCATTTTTTTCTAGTAGCGTTTTTACCGGTGACATTTTGTCCGGTGGCATTATTTCCGCGTACCATAAAACCCATACATCAAAGATAAAACCACATTATTCAGAGAAAACCATGTATCTGACAAAAACCCTCATACAGCAGACAAAAAACCCCACACACCTAAAACAAAACACCCACAAATCAAATATAAAACCACATATCTCAGCAAAACTTTCATATATCAGTCACGAAACCACACACATATAAGTCACAAAAACCCCATACATCAAAGATAAAACCTTCTATTATATCAGAGACAAAAACTCCATACATTTGACATAAAATCCATGCATCAAAGACAAAATCCCATACATCAGAGAAAAAAGCTTTTTGATATCTCGCCACTAGAAAACAAATTAAATTTGTTGTCTCGCGCAATTTCAGTGGCAGAAGAAAATAAATTCAAGCAGGCATGTATATTTTTTTCTATCGGCCCGAATCAGCCACCATACAAAACCCATACATCAGACACAATCTAATGTAATTTTGGCGCATAAAAATGAAGCATTTATAGTGAGATTATACGACATGGAGATATTGACCAGTAACTTAGCAGGTAGGTACAATAATACCTCGTATCCCCTGGTTATACTACCATAAGTTGCCGTTGGTCTGTAATAAGACTTGCTTCCAAGCACAGATCAAATAATTATATGGACGTTTGTATCTAGATTCCATTCATACGACAGATCATTTTCATTGCAAAAAAGATGATCTGCATGAAACAGCAATTCTTAAGATTAAACTAATATAACAAAGCTATAGAAAGAAGGTTGTTTTATTTAAAAGCAAATGGCTAAATGGCTTAAAGGGTCATATTCAGAACGATAAGGTGTTTTCCAGCAGCAAGCAAACGACAAACAATTTAATGTTGTGACGATCTAGAGAAAAAAGTTCAATACGGTAGGTGGAATATTCAACTTATATTTAAGACTATATGAGAATACGCGCGGCAAGTTCTATCCAAATCGTCATTGAAAGCTACCCTATCATTCAACTACTTGAGTCAGAGTTACTACTGCGCTATGTAGAAACATGATTGACACATATTGATAATTATTTCTGAAGTGGAGACTAAGCTTCTATGAATAATTGATAAATCTTCACTAAACATGATGCACGTAATTTCTGGACGTAGAGCATGTATTTTAGCTGTAGTTTAGGGGTCAAGAGTAACACACTCGTGATATTCTAAGTGAAAGTCACGCTTTTATTTAGGTATTTAGGGAATAGACGGATTGATAGTCGGGTGGCTTTACTTGGTGGAAAAAACGTCAAATTTGGTGTGCAGATTTGTTTGAACCTATCTATTAAGCCTAGGAGCCGTTTTACATAAAACTTATATAAAAAGGATAGGGGATATTAGAGCTCACCGATCATACGATAAATAATATATGAAATGCTATTTATATAAATATAAGTTACATTTTTTGTATCAGGCTATGATGAAAAATAAATATATTATATTATATATTAAATATTTAAAATAAAACAGAAACAGAATTTTGGCTGTCATCTTGAAAATTAGTGATATATGAAAGATACCTTGCCCGGATCAGTTTTACTGACATGAAAAACCCCTCATGTGATATCTGTGACTTCTACAGCCAGAGATATATGATATTTCACTTTCGCTTGCATATTATAATTTGGCAGCCATCGTGGATAATAGGAAATGGTCAAGATGTCTAAGGCTAAAGTCAATTGTTAGTTCCAAAATAAACTTCATAATGTCCGCTAACTAACATTTGCTAAGCCACCTGACTATTAGCTATTTTTTTAACTTTTTATGATAAGAATATAATACCTCAACTCAAGGAGACAATGCCAATTTTCACGGGGAATTATAAGCTACTGAAGTGACTCCATCAACAGTGCTTTCTTAAACGCATCTCATTATTATCAGCGAACAATAATTGACACTTGGTGACTTGTCATCATAAACACTCATTCCTAGCCAATTTGTTAAAAAGCACTTAGTAAGCTGAAATGAAAATCAATGCTAAAAGCTATATGTCTACTTGTAGTTCATAGGCTTTTATTACGTGGATGAAACGAATTATGTGACAGTTATATCAATTCTTCTGAGCAATAATGGCAGAACATAAATATTTTCCATTGTTGTGTCTAATTTTTTGTTGATGTTTGAATAATATAGCACGTCATATGCTTAATGCGGCGTATATATTGTTTTTAGGTTCATAAATGCAAGGCGATTCAATGCAAAAGACGTCATCAATTTGTGAAGAAATATTGTCTGTCGTTTATAATGGAAGCGAATCTAGCTATAATAATATGATGTATTATTCCGATGGGCACAAAAGCGGGGAACCATAGAAATGTCGTTAAAATGCTATAGTATACGCATCAAATAGCTGTAAGATGACATGAAATAAAAACAAAAATATTGTTATAAAATTGTGATGGCTATGCAAGAGTTATCGTAAGATTCGTATCCCAACTAGCTTACTGGAACATCATGGCGAACTTCAATGTTATTTTTTTACAGGCGTCAAAATGTTTTTTTTTTATTTTAATTTTATTGTTTATTCCTGAAGCACAAAATTAGATACAATTTTGAGAAGATAGTTTTGACTTTTCCAACAAATAATAATATCAAAAATATAATTAATTAATTGCGTAACATTGGCGCATAAATAACTCTTCATGTATATTGTACATCTCCTTTTTTCAACAATAGAAATGAAAGGTTTTACAATCAGTATTTCCGAGTTGTCATTCACAGTGATATTAGAAATGAATGAGATAATAGGTTAATCATTTTGATGCTATTTTTCGCAAATTCTATAAAATTGAAGCAGGGCTTATGTCGCCCTTGCGTTCCGACTTAATTCAACTCAACTGAAAGCAACTGATAATGAACCCACTCATGTCGCCCGCGTTTTAGCAAATCTCAAACCTTTCGCTACCAAACGCTTCTTGTTAGCGAGACGCTTCCAGTATATCTAGAACGCAAGGACGACACAAATCTGTCTGTGACAACTCCATGTACTCTTGCCAACTTGCTACAACTGAACTCTTCTTGATTCAACTTCATAACGACAATACTCTCCGAGAAATGTGAACTAGAAAAAAACAAGATTATTTCTGAATAATATAGATTTCAGTGCTTTTTCTATTTAGGGAAGTATTATCCATCCTCATTATAAATAATTTAATATGCTATTTGTAAACAATTACAAACGGTTACACGTTCAAAGGCAGGTTAATATCCGGCTTACAACAATAGGCACTGATCTTGTGGTAAACCTATAACTATTAACATAAGTTGAACTTGCCGCATAGATCAAAGACAAACCAGCAACAGAAAGAAGATACAGATGAAAGAAATAAGGAACACAAATTGCAACACCTTATCAGACAAAAGATACACTCGTCAGTAGAAAGAGAATTGTTAAGTGACGGTTTCTCGCTCGCGGATGAGGTGTACTGACGTAACATTATAAAGCTATGTTGATAAATTTTCAAGGTAGGTATATTTGCCACCATAGCAGAGAATCATACTATAATTTGAGCAACGTTTGTCTGTCTGTCTGTCTGTCTGTTTGTCTGTTTGTTCCCCTTCTCCTCCGGCGTCCTTGTAATTTGAGCAACGTTTGTCTGTCTGTCTGTCTGTCTGTCTGTTTGTTTCCCTACTCCTCCGGCGTCCTTGAAGCGATCTTCTCCAAACTTGGCGGGTGGATGCAGGTTGACCCCAGAATTCCTCTTGAGGGGTTCATTTTTGGAAAGGTCAAGGTCGTTGGGGTCAAAGGTCAAATGTTTATGTTTGTTTGTTCCCCTACTCCTCCGGCGTCCTTGAAGCGATCTTCGCCAAACTTGGCGGGTGGATGCAGGTTGACCTAGAATTGCTCTTGAGTGGTTCATTTCTGGAAAGGTCAAGGTCGTTGGGGTCAAAGGTCAAATGTTTGTTTTCTCGAACACAACCAAGGGTACTATTGACTAGTTAGATAAAATTGAAGTACTCCCTGCGAGGATAGGCTCTTATAAACTATGGTTTGGATTTTTGAAGTAAGATTTTTCTAAATAATATGACGAGATGAAAAGTAAAATACAATTTTACATCCATAATTGAACATTTTTTTATTGTCGTACGCCATGAAATTATAAAAATGGATCAAATTGCATCTGTGGAATTATTTAAAAATAACTTTAGAATGCGATAGTTTTCTAATGCGATTTTATTTTTAACTACAATGCAAGATCTATGCAGTCCGAGGCGTCACGTGATGAATATACTTCGAACAGAATATCGCTATCTATGCATACAGCATCACAGTAACCAGGCTGCAGTAACCAACCGATCCAAGGGACGAGATCACGTATACTTCATGATTAGATCTACCTCATTATCAACAATCAGATAAAATGACCGTATTGCAAAACATAGGAAGAGGTTTACACCTCGTTCTGGGCTATTCCTATTTTTTTCCCGACGGGGCACTCCCTCGTTTGAAAGTTGTCTTCAGTTGACATTCAACATGAGAAATGGTGGATAAAGACAGACAATGCAAGGCTGTGTGCATCATACTTCCTAAATAAATTCCTAGCAAAAACCTGAATGCAAAACGATGGACAATTTATTTTTTATTAATAATTAAATGTTTCCACGTCAAAATTGAGCACGCGAAGATTGTCTATAGAATATTCTGATGATAGATTATTGTGTCTTGATTGTCCTAATAAGGTCATCAGGTACGATATCGATTTGACGTAATTTAGTCTTCCAGAATCTGAGGGGAAAATCTACATATTAATACATATTACCGTATATTTGAAACCCCCTAATTAAACGAATTTTACGTTTGAACAAGTTCTAGCTGTGAGCGTACAGAATTTAAAACGAGATATAGTTCGAGATGAAGCAGCTTTATATTTCTATTCCCCTTGCATTTGACGACATAAATACTGTTTCATACCGTTTTCAAATATACGTCGGAATTCACTACATTTCTCCATTAGAACCACTTCTCATAAATCATGTTATTCTTCTGTGCCCACAGACAAGAAGAAGGTTAAATCATTTAAATGCTATTATTTCAGCAAATCCTACATAATTCTTATGTAGCGGCATTAGCTTATAGCAATATATTATTTCTCTCGTACTGATCACATCTAGATAAAGCTTAAGAACCGTATTACTCACTGGAAGGATGCGTACCACAAGAAAACTCGCTTTTCCCATCAATTTAATTGGGGATTCAGTTTGAAATGATGCAGCAGTAATTACGTCTCAAAATGTAAAGCGCTTTCACGTCTAATAACGTACTATTATTCATCGTTTCTCTCATAGAAAAATCGTACTTTTTCCTTGTTTAAACTTTGTAAAAAAGTCGATATCCCGTTTGGAATTTCCAGAAGCAAAGTTTTCACTGGTATTTAAATAATAAACGATGATCGACTTATTGATCAGGGGTAATGAGATATAATGCGGTCAATCGATTGGGAAATTATAGGCCTAAACTTGGTGAACTTGGAGAATAGATCAATATACGTACGTTTAGAAGATTAATGATACATCAGAGAGCTTTTTCAAGTTTCCCAAACTTAGAAAAGGACTCCGCCTATATATGCGTATTACTGTAATGTTATTATCGGGAAATGATTTGTAAATGTTTTCTCGATTTAACCCTCAAATATATAATTATTCTGAAATATGTTTCTGACCTACAAACAATACTATTTGACATAAGATGAAATAAATACTCCGCTGATTCACACGGTCGCTTGTTTCGGTTTGAGTCTTGTATGGGAGTTGAAAACCACCAAAAAATATAGTCGTTCAATAGTAAATAGGTCAAAATAGATGAGAAAAACAAACAAATAGATGTTAACAGAATGTGAATAGTTCGTAAACAGATAAAAATAGATGATCAAAACATGATGATAGATGGTAAAACTTTAATCTTCATCTTATCATCTTTCGACTGTTGCCTATAGCAACCATCCGAATGTACTACTGGCGCCATCTGAGGTAAAGCGGGCGGTCTAAATAGCAAAAACCGGTTGCTGAAGGCCGCGGGTATCACGTCAAAATTAAAAAAATCTTGAATTATGAATCAATGAAAAATGTGATTTGATGTCCATTCGCAGATAAAATTATAAGAACAACATGAAAAACGCCGAATTTTGAAGAACCACGACCTTCTGATTATAGGAACTGGTAGGGATATTTATCAAAAATAGACGACACTGGCGCCCGCTTTACAATTCCAAAAGATGATGATTAAAGTTTTACCATCTTTTCTCATCTCTTTTTGATCCTCTACCGTTATCGTTTCTTCAAATATTGACGTCCTGTCAACATCTATTTGTATGTTCTTGTCATCTATTTTGACTTTTTTACTATTGAACATATGACCATGTTTTGGTGGTTTTCGCCTTCTATAGTCTTGCAAGGTTTAGCGCATTATTTGCAAATGATGGATTTGTTTCTACAAAACACATTTCACCGCATTATCCAGATATTGTCAACAGCAGACAGGCAGCAGACTTTAAGTTGATTGGAGATTTTTCTTTTAAATATACTGGCTGTAATTAAGCAGGGAATGTGAATTCTGGCTCATCGCTTTATCTAACAGCGTTGTAGCGGTCATGACTCCATGCCTTAAAAGGCCACAACTCTGAACGTAACAGTTATTTCGGGATTTGAACCATGCGTACATGAAGCTTATGTATTAAATTAGAATGAAGAGCGTGTAGTTTTCCATTTAATCTAATATTAAGTAAGGATTTGAAACTTAATTAATTTTGAATGCAATAACAATCAATTATGATTAAAGTGTAAAATAAGACCCCTAGTTAAGTTACTGAATCTAACCTTTTAATGAAATAGGTTTCGGAATGTCGACGGGACATTCTGAAGCCTATTTCATTAAAAGGGAGCCTATTTCATTTAAAGGTTAGATTCATTCCGAATCCTATTTCATTAAAAGCTTAGATTCAGTAGCTAGGGGGATGAATTTTTCGCACTTTTTCCCTAGTCTGTCTTTCGTTTAGTCTCGGTTATCCTATTGTTTATTTCTACACCGCGAGTCTGACCTATTCTTGTGGTTTTCCCAGAGTTCTTCTTGTGTTGAGCAATTCTTCACAGCGCTCGGTCTCAATTCTTGCGGAGCCACGGTTGAGATAAGTACCTTTTTTGGTTTTATCTCTACTATTTCTGTCTTTCTTGACTGATGAAGCACTTTGTGCGAAACGTTTCATTTTAAATTCTTCATTTCATATTTTACCTGTTTCTTTTTAACTGGTATATCAGTACAACTATAATAGTATTGTATTCTTAAGCCAGTTTCCGCCAATTAAATTTTCACTAAAATAATACCAGCCGGTATCTACACTCTATTGTCCAAAAATATCTTCTTCTTTGCCAACCTATTTTCCTCTTTTCTCCTGCTCGATGCGAATGTCACACATTCCTTCCGAAGAATTTTAAGTCTCATCCGAAAAGAAATATTGCCATCACAGCTGCTAGGCGCGAATAATTACATTACAATCTCTCTGAATTCCCCATGGCAAATTTTTGTTCAAAACATGAAGCAGCTTTCTGAATTAAAACGTAAAATTGCCCGTGAGGTTTATCAGCATACACGTAGTAATTTTTTCGAAATAAAAGGCACTAACACTGAACGCTGGTAAAAGCAAATGAATACGGTACATTATTCTTAGTCTCTATTTGTTTAATCCAGATTAGTAATGCGCCCTCCGAAAATTGTCATTTTGTCGGAATTCATGTTTTAATTCGATTAATTATAAGTAGATTATGTGGTAGAAATAGAGCATACTTTTTTCTGGTAGACTGGTCATATCTAGAGAAACAAAACATTGTTCCGCTTAATGTAATATCTTGAATGCGGCTTGAAAAGGGCTATCATACTGAGCCCCGGAGGAGCAATGTGAAAAAAATTTCCCGTAGCGGACGAAAAGTTTTTTTCGTAAGAAAGAAATGTTACAACATCACCACTATATGAACACTATCACTAATATCACAAATATCACCACTTTCACTACTATCACCACTAACACTACTATCATCACTAACACTACTTTCACCACTATCACAATTATCACCACTACCATAAAATAATTATTTCGTGGGATTTTCACCGAAAAATCCTTTACATAGAGACTATTTTCTGGCCTGAAGGAGGAGGTGAAATCATTTAATTGCTATTATTTTAGTAAATCCTATGTAATCCTTGCTGTAACTACATTATTTTACAGCAACTTATTAGAGTTTCGGACGGATTTCGACAAGATAAGTTCACTCGGCTTCACTCGACAGCAAGAAAGGCACTGCACGCACAGTCCATCAATTTAATTGGGGATTTATTTGGAAATGAACCGGCAGTAAATTTTCTACTGAATGTAGTTTGTATTTTGTCAAACAAACGAATTCACTGTCGGAAGTTCAACCAAGTAATCCCTTCCAAGGTTTACCTTTGTAAATTTCCGCCAATAATGACATCAATTTCGACTTATTTTTACCGATTCATTTTCATAGGCCAAACATTTGCAGAGCTGCTATATAGATTTATCATATTTATATAATTATACAAGTTTAAATCTCCTTTCTCCCCTATCTCTCTCTCTCACTCTGTGTTTGTGTGTCTTTCCTAGAGGATCTCTTCTATCTCGTTTTTGTTCAATTTTTCTTTTCTATTATGAATAACTTGGGATTCAATATCAAATTCAATTCGCCATTACTGCATTCTAAATAGAAGTTGCCTTTACCCGCGCTTAAACCACCGTTGGCAATATCCGTTCCAGACACGAAACGGCTTTCACATCTCAACTCAAAATTACCACGATGCTTTTATGCTACAAACCTTAATTTACTTTTTCCATGGCGTAATTCTAATGATACAACACACTTAACAAAGCGCTGTTGTCATAGGTGGTGTTACAATTTTGTCAAATAGGTTTTTATACACAGAGAAATTAGGAAATAAACTAATTTCAAAATACGCACCATTTGAACCGTGCAAATATTGGTGCAGAAAGAATTGTCATTTCTCAGAACAGAAATTTTAAAATGTCTTTTCAATTAATTTCATAATCGATTTTTCTGTGCGCTTTGATAAGGTTTATTTATCCTTCGGCAATTTTTGGTATTGCATATCTTTTAATTATCCGTCAGTAGCTGATTGACAAACCATATCTATTAATCTGTGATTCTAAATAAATTTAAAAAAATGTTTTACACACAACTCGTTCGTAGCGCGCAATAATGCGTTAATTTTTTTTGTACAGCAGTGTCATTGCATCTTGGTCAGATTCATGAACCAAATATTCAATTCAAACCGAAATTATGAAAAGATGCTCTAAATTCCAGAAACAGATTTCAGTATTTATTGCTTGAACCATTATAAGTTGGAAGGGTTGGTAGAGGTTGAATGAATGCACGACGTGATTTTTAATAAAGATTATGATCAAACATGCATAACGTCTCTGTACCCTGTTAAATATAGCGTGCGATTTAACCATGTGCTGTTTTAATGTTACGTGTGAAATGAGGAATGTATTGTATTTATTTCTTTACCTTGGTTCGTCTGATTACACAGACTGCTGGCGATATTTTATTGATTAACAAAATCTAATCTTTATATCATATTAAATGGGGTTTGGATGCGAACGAATATAACATAAAGCATCCTTGCCCAAATACTCTCAAACAAGAATGTTATATTGAGATGAACGTAGAAAACGTTTACACCTAGGCCAATGGTGTTATGGTGTTGGCTAATATTCACTATTGAGTAACATTATTATTTGTGAAATGTGAACTGCAACAATAATATATGTACCTGAAAAACTATTTCGTCACCCAATGTTCAGTAATATACAAGCTAAGTATGTTATAGCAAGTAACCTGTTAGGAAATCGTAATGAAATGACTTCAAGATCCATAATGACAAACTCGTTTCTCGCATTAAAAACGCACATTTGTAACTTTGTTCAGGTGCGGATCTAGGGGTCAGAGATGACAGTCTTTTTAATATATAAAGGGCATTTATAATTCAAAGGGCACTATATATATATATATATATAGAGTCAAATGTAAAGCATCAGAACCAAACACGATAAATAATAAGACTGAGAAGTAAGGTTAAGCACTATATTTCA
>JAYJLZ010168854.1:0-11231 GCA_036873915.1 Tubulanus ruber | reverse complement strand
GCACACAACGAGACAGAGGACATACACAACGAGACAGAGAACGACGTATGAACTAATTTTGGCGGGAATTGCCGCCCATACACCTCTTACAAATGAAAACTAGTTAAAAAATGGTATTAAACGTAGGTTCGAAATGATAAAAAATTGAACAGGTATTACATTATAATATGCTTGTTTTTCAGAAATATAAATGTCTCCAGATCTTTGCGTGAATGAGTTGTCGGTTTCTCTTATAGAAAATATTACATTAAAAGAAAACAATTGTTTATAAAACTTCTTAAAATCTCCTCGACTTTCTTCTGTAATATTTTGTTTCAGTTAAAAGTTAATCCAACATCTTTGTTTTGATTATTTAATTACATCAATATTATATCAAACATCATTATCTTCTTATCAATCTTATCTTCTACTGCAATGTAGCTTTGCACCGTGTTTCTGGAACACACAGCATATACTCGAATACGAGATAATAACACTGATAAAAATCTACCTACGATTTATAACCCGAGGGGATATGTGAAAATACATCCACTCCCCATATAATGAGGCTTCAGTCAACTTTTGCCCTTTCATCTATTCTACTTTATCCATCGTCTCAACAAAATACAAATTATATCATAGTTCTATAAACTTCTTCGTAGCAATAACAATCGTGTATTCAATGATATTCAACACAATATCAAACTTTAAATAGCCAATAATTACCAATATTCGCTATTCTAATTTTAATAACCATTTCATGTAATTTATTTTATCTAAAAATGCAAATCTCAAATTGTGGCTTTATACAGAAACAATAGCCTACATATATTTAATAATGAATTTTATGGCCATCATGCTATATAACCACACTGTTTAAAATAATATCTCCGTCAGTTCCATTTTCATAAAAATTCAATAGTAATCGTAGTCCCCTGACAAACATCAATGGTGTCCTCAGACTGCACCCTTTGCTGTCTTCAGTCAATTTTACTGCAATTGCTGTCACCTTACTTTCTTTATTTTCCCCCGACAAACGACGTTGTAGGTGTTAAAAAACCTATAATTATTTTGCTATTCATGGCAAAGATTTTCTCCAGCAAAATCGAACTCTTATCTGAGCATAAAAGTTTTACAGTATTACAAGATTCATTAAAATAAAGGGGTTTTAAAACTTTCACATACCAAAACATAAACACAATTTACCCTGGTATTGCCTGATTAGAGTAATTTGGCTTGTTTTATATAAAAGTTAATTAATAACGATATAGAAGAGTATAATAGAAAATACTGGTGGATAATATCTACATAATAATAATCATTCCTATAATAAATTTAAATGCAACCTTATTCGAATATCACTTCTGTTACGAATTGCCACTAGTTTTTCTTTTTTTCTGGTTCATGATCATTCGCCACCGATCAATTGTCTTAGTGTCTCCTGATAAATTATTTTATTGAGTTAAGAAACCACAAAAATGATTTTGAAATATGAATATTAAGACGTTGTATCAAGCAGCGCTTTTTAAAAACATTTTCTTTAATTTTAAAGATAAATTTTTGGATTTTACTACGTGATAAAAAATTATCTCATAGTAAATTTATGTACGATTAAAAATAATTTTCGAAATTTCTGCAATAAGATAATACCCAGGCAATATTTTGAAATTACAGTAGATGCACGGAGAAGGGTTTTCCAAGATTTCCGCCAAATAAAATAGCTAGCTAAAAATATCGATAATTGGCTAGGAAAATTTAAAATAGATGCACCCAATCGATCCTTTCGGGCAAACTCGCCTACGTGCCTGGTAGAATTAGCACTATCTGCATGATAGAAAACAGAAATAAATAAATTGTATATATTTCATGTAGGTATCCCTTTTACTCTCATTAAATCGATAGGCCCTATAGCTCTCGTGTTCGTTCATGTAGGTATCCCTCTCATTTTTTAAATCGATTTAGCTCGCGTGCAATTATTGCATTTTCGAATTAGTTATAGGCCTAGAATTCACGTTAAATTTTTATTTAACTCCAGGTCAATGGCTCGAGTGCACTGCTTTCCAAGGTTATCCGACGCCCAAAAAAGTATTCAAAAGTAACACGGAATGATGATTTTTTAAAATTAATTTATAGCCTACTGTAGCCTCGTATAGTATAAAAAGATGGGACTTAAAATAAACATTTGTTGGATAAGTTCATTATCATTATAATTTTTATTCATAGATTTTCCTAAGAAATCATTAAAAGTAATTTTGTTGAATAATTATACGGCGGCTTCTTCCTCGCCCGGAAATTAATCGCAATCCAAATTCTTTGAATTTTCATCTAAAATCATCAATTAATTTCGAAGATCCTATAAGTAAAAGTAATTCTGTTATAACGTTTACAAAAGTAGTTATCCTTCTAATATCTACGTCAACTTGGATTCATATGATTATTGGTGTGTTTTCGACGGCTTCTAACTGTTTAGACGAAATTTAGTTATCAAGAAAACAAGATGGGGACGCCACCATACAACAAGGTTCTTCACAATATCAGCAAAATTCATGATAATGGCAGAAAAGAGATTAATTGAATCATGATTTGCTGTGCTTATTTCTTTGCATGAACTCCAGTTTATAAAAGCATGGCGTCTTTCTATCTTTTTTAAAATGAGTGTCGCTCAAAAACGAGGCCTTATGGACTCTATATCGGGGTCCATAAACAGTAGCCGATTGGATTTAGACACGTCCTATTCACCAACGACAACAGCTACGACTACGTCGGCAGTTTCGACGTCGGCATCATCTACATCGACTTTGTCTTCGTCTTCTAATTACACTTCCTTCTCTTCTTCAAACTCAGTGAACGAATCTAGTTCTGCTACTTTTTCTGACTGCTTGTCAAACATCAGTGACGTTCATAATAATCCGGCATTGTTGTGTCGTCCGGTTTCTTTGACTTCTGTTGAAAGCGATTCTTCGGTAACATTGTCCACAGCTACTGCAACAATACCATCGTATACACAAATTGTTACAACACCCATAAATAACAATGAGTTTTCAATAGTATCTACAGCATCTTCTCAGTCTTTACTGCCATCTCCAACAACAGCCATTTCATATCCAAAGACGAGCACAAACCAAGTATTAATAAGGTAATGTAATTATGTATCTTTGTATGATCATGCTTTTTTAAATAACGTCCGCTGGTTCGTTTGTCATACCCCCTTTTACGACTTGTTTACCTTAATACTGAGCCCTATAATTGGATACAATACTAATTTATGCTTCAGTTCAACAGAATCCTAAGAAAACATTTAGATAAGAAAGATAAGATAAACTTTATTTTCATCGGTATGAGACAAATATATAACATGAGCTATACAGCTCTTTGACCGATATCAAACAATGGTAAAATAACTAGTTTAAAAAACAGTATTAAAAATTTACAAAATAAAACAATTACAGAGCTAAAAAATACTACAGCAAAGTCGAATTGTAGAAGTATTTTAACTTGTCAAACGACTACACTGAAATTTCTATGCTAAACAGACATCAGTGTAATGAATGTATTACGAGAAGCTTAATTGTTCATGATTATAAATTAAATTATTTCTGTGATGAGTTTGAAGACATTCAGCTCTAAAAATCATGTGAAATAATTAAAACCCACAATATCTTAGTTTAATTCTATGATATATGAATTTAAATTATTTACATTACCGGTATATAAATTTATAACACAATAGTCATACTGGATAAGCTTACAATAAAAATAAGTTAATATTATACATAGCGGTGTCATGCCATAAACTGTCTGGTGCGAATAATAGATTAAATTATTTTTTTTACAAATATTGCATGTCACATAAGGTGTGTATTTAGGTATGATACACCATTGTTTTTATTTTTATATCACTAAGCAAATGGAGGCCAGCGGCGGGTGGAATAAAATACAAAACTTTATTTTTATTTGAGCTTTTGATGCAAATTCACGGAAGCAGATGATGCAGAGAAAACATTTTTATTGAAGCATTATTTTACACAAATCCACATCCTCGGAGGGGGGGAAATATTTTTTAATATATGTATCGTTATTTTCGTAAATCTGGGCAGCGGACCAGTAATCCAAGTTATTAAAATAAGGCCCAAGATTTTTGTATTGAAATCTATCGCGTGGTTTATTACATACTGACAGCCAGGACACAATTTCGCACCAGACCATTTTTGGCATGACACCGGTACACTTTTTAAACATAAACTAAAAAAACTTATATACATAAATATAATGTCTTTGTTCTAGTGTGTAATGTTGATCTTGAAACATAAAATAAGCTGTCTAAGGTCAACCAAGGTCTACGAACAATATTTCTTTCCATGCTTGTGCCTTAAAATTTACACATTGGGATACAGGCATAAGTACAGCTCATTGCATAATTACCATTATTTCACTATCTTACTTATGTGTATAAATTTCTTTTACTATTGAACCATTATTAACCTTATTGTGATATTATTTCAGGAACAAGAAGAACAATGATTTGATTTCACATTCCAGTCAAGAATCAGTTGAAGGGTCATTGCTGAGCATACAAGCTTGTGATGTTCAGCTCACTTTAAATGACAAGTCAAGGTATTCTCTTCGTTTCTATCGTTATATTTTATATATTGTGTGTAAATTGCAATATCACAGCAATTTAAAGCAGTTATCCCGTTTAAATTACCAGGCAAAATCTCATACCCTGCTGTTGAATTATATACAAATGGAGAGATTTGAGAATGCAAAATTCATACTAAGATGAAATTTTATTAGACATAAGAATATGGGTTTTTGGCACAATACATAGACTCAAATCAATATTTATTTTTGAGGGCATTGAATTAAGATTTCTAAGATTGAAAGGGTACATTCTTGCAAAATAGGGATACAGTTTTAAAATAAAAATGGCATTGCCATTCTAAGAAATCACATTTAGCCAATTGAACAATTTAAATGAATTACTGTCAAATTGATTATTATTTCTAGTTTTGCTATGCCATATTTATTAATACAATTCAGATGTACCTGTATTTTATTTTTTTTTATATTTAGATAGATGATTATTGTCAGAATTTTTACAATCGTCACCAAGAATTTTAATGCTTACCAAAATAACTTAATAACATTCACCAATATAGATGTATTGTAAACGTAGATATAACATATTATGATGCCATGCAAGATAAACTTTTTTTGAAAACTTGAATGAAATGCACAACCCAGTGTTTTGAGCTTTCTGATCGGCATTGTACAGATAAAATTCAATTTAAGTGACGATTTAAAATTTTCTTTCAATAATTTCATTATGTTGGCATGTTTTCTCGGATGGTTGTTAGATAGGTTGGCTGACTCATCACTGTGATATCAAAATTAGACAGGAATTTATACGTATATCATAGAAGCAGTTATGCGTTTAATTATAAATAGTGAAGCCTCGTTAAAATGAATCGGCCTCGTTAAAATGAATCAGCCAATGATAACACCTGCAGCAATGCACTTCGTGTGGTATTTAAATGTTCTTCGTTTACAACTTCCTTGCGAAGAAGTTCCAGAAGGCACAAAAAAAGTTTCATTTTAAATTCTTCATTTCATTTCATTTTTTACCTGTTTCTTTTTAACTGGTATATTATTGGTTTGACAGTCGGTAAATCAGTACAATTATATTACTGTATACTTAGGCCTGTTTTCGCCGTTTTTATTTTTATTAACTGAAGGGGCTAGTATTACAGACTCAGTGCAAAATTTGAAGAATACGGGTACCGCAGATATAATTTAGGTAAAAAACCCTACCGGCAAAAACCCCACGGTAACTACCCCACCGGTAAGAACCCCACCGGTAAATTGCAAAGTAGGTAAAAACCCCACCTATCCAAAAAAAAAAAATTTTCAAAATAAAGCAAATTTAGAAAGACAAATCGACTTTACATTTTGATGATGTATATTGATTGATATTGTGCATGTTAAGTACAAATCGTTTTTCCCGGGGGTGTTTTACCGTGTACCGGGTACATACAACGAGTTCCCTGGATATTAACTCCGTTCAGATTGTATTCAATACGTTTCGAAGATTTTCTACTTACTTTGTCCTACTTGTTATATCACCGAATGCAGACGTTGTGTTGTTATTGTGTCTACCTGTAGGTAATATCAATAACCAGTGTTGATTTTTATGTGTGTAAGAAGCCTGGTGCGAGACGGTATCGAAATGTTTGACTCGACCCAGTGAATATGTTTTAGTGCCCTGCACGGATATCCCGAATTCTTGGTAAAACAGTAGAGTTCGGAGTTTCGCAGCCGACGCGTTCGTCTTCTGGTCGGGTCGATTGTCTTTCGATGTCTCCGGTTATTTGCATACATGTACTTAGTTAAATCGTATTTTTGTTATGGAGGGATTCGTATTTTTCAAGTAAGGACGCTTAATGTTATATATTTTAGTTAATCATGAATGATAGTAATCTTCTTCCTGGTCGAAACACAATCTTATGTATTATTATATTATTGTTAATCACCGATACGACTCCAGATCTGTTTGTATAATACCCTATAACAATTCCTCCAAGGTTGACCTCACGCGCTAGTTGAATCTCGTGGATTCTGTTTCAACTCGACAGTTTTAAAAATGATTGTGAAGGCACGGTTAGATTTCAGATCCGTTCTTTCCAAAGCATCTTCGCACCATGAAAAAGTCTAGTGAACAAGCCGTCAGTCGACGATGGTCCAAGCACGTGAATCACTAAGGCTTCCTCAATAATGATGGAATGGGGCCTTTTTTTTCACAGGATGTTCATTATGTTCTTACAAAACTGTTTGTAGACCAGAATTTTGAATTTCGATTCAGAGCCTGAGATATGGCCGCTGAAACTTGGCAGGTTGGCCAAAAAACGGGGTTTCGCTGTTGCTAGGCAACCAGGTGTCGCATATTAACCATCTTGTGGCGGGCACAACAACATGTAGGTCACTATATGAATATACCATCCAAGTTTCATCAAAATCGACCAAAGCTATAGAAGTGCCGGCCACACAAATGGCCAACCAGTGTTCGCATAGTAACCATCATGCGGCGGGCACTACTAGATCACTAAAAGAATATACCATCCAAGTTTCATCAAAATCGATCAAAGCTAAAGGGTAGAAGTGCCGGTCAGAAAAATGGCAAAGGCAATAATAAGGACCAACCTGTTTCGACGCTTGGACCAACATATTAAGGTCCCTTTAAATGCATTCGTAGAATCTCAAACTGCCCTGCTGTATTTATACGGACCAGGGAGGTGGGAGAGACTCTGTATGGACACTGTTATCTGGCGGTACTAATCGCGACATTGATAAAATGTTCGACATTGATAAAATTTTCGACATTGATAAAATGTTCGACATTGATAAAATTTTCGACATTAATAAAATGTTCGACACTGATAAAATGTTCGACATTGATAAAATGTTCGACATTGATAAAATGTCCGAAATGAACCTTGTGTTATATCTAGGAATGATGAACTGACTATTCCAAGGTTATATCAACGCGTTTATTCACTAAGGTCACTACTCTATTAAAACACTTGTCTGTATTGTTGTCATGTGACGATATTTATGACGCTTATGGTGCGAGATTGTGTTGGCAGTATTCTGTTGGATAACATTCTCGTGTAACACGTGAGTTTTCGACCGTATTAAGAAACAAAATTCGATTCCTGTTTTTGATATACCTGTATTTATTGTTGATGTAACCAGGGAGGTGATGATAGAGACATTACCTCCGCTCCCTGATGTAACCGAACAGGCGATAGATATAAAGTCTGGCGACGAACCATGTGACCATCAAATATGTCGAGGTGAAGTTATCAAAGAATGTTCGCGATTGAAACGCGATGGGTGTTCATAGTAGAACTTTTTTTGCGTACCGGGGTATCAAAATTTTCTGTTTGGTGCTTAAAAAATGCTGTAGTATAAACGCTTGTGAAATGGTCATAAGTTTAAACCCCCCACCCCAAGAACCCCCTTATACATTTTGCTTCCGACGGCCCTGTAGAACACAACAAACCCGTAAATTAAGTGCCCCAGACGTCTTTCTTTTCTTGAGAAAGCGAAACTCGACAAGAACGTACAGATAATTGCGACCTTGAAATATTGATATACGTATTTAGTTCATTAATGACATTCAAAAATATGTCATTAATTTATGAAGCGCAAGTAAAGTACGGAATTAGCATGTGTTTGCTTTGCGTGGGCTCGTCACAACAGATGTTATAGGTTATTATGATATAAAAAAGACTGAGTAATAACATTATTATTGCACTATATCGGCATTTGTTAGTTGCTTCGAATCGATCGTCATACGTTATATATTGTGACGATGACGATAACATACCTATACTGAGTGGCTATGCTTTTCGTCACCAAAAATGGTGCCGGACCAGATCGACTTTAATAGTTAATGATAATGTCGATAGTATATATATATAAATTTAATTTTGGCAGTTAGCCTAAAACTTGAATTTCAGAAAATGACAGGCAATAGTTTGGTTGCTACACAAATAGATTCAGTTCAAAAATCGCAGTTCACTACGCGGCGTGCGGGGAAGTTCTCTAGTACATTATATCGGTGTTCCATATGGTATCACACGGTCGTACTATTGTTGTTAGCTTACTAAGGCAATGACGTTCTTGCCATAAAATTCGGGCCAATAAAATAAAATGTGACGTCAATTAAAAGCGGATATTATATTATATTATATTATGTGCTTTTTCTTCCGTCCTGTGCTCGCTTCCAAGTTCGGTCTACAAATTATTTTTCCATCAAGATATAGATGTACCGGTAACAACGCCTGACCATGAACTAAAATAAATACCGGTAGTTACATGTCATTCACCACATTCCATTTTCAAGTGTCAAACAAATCATTATGATTAATTTTCTTATAATAATGATTATAGGAATAATAAGAACCAAAATAACATTATAAATAATGATAAAGCTGATGATTATAACAATATGAGTTGTAGAGTTATCATGAGTACCAAAATTATATGTGAAAGGTCCAAGGTAACCATATCCTTTGGTTTCATTAGCTCGTCTTTTTATCAAGGTCTTGTATATTGGTAAGGTTTAGATTCTATGGACCTGAAAATGTTTATTATAGAAAATTTGAACTAGCTGTAGGATTGGGATATATTTTCGTAAGATACTTCGTTCCAGATGTAATTCATCGACAGATAGTACTGGTGGTCATTCGCCTGCAATGACTGTTGGTGTTCCCGAGAAGGGCAGTACTGGTGGTCATTCGCCTGCAATGACTGTTGGTGTTCCCGAGAAGGGCATTACAACACTCGACACCGCGGATGATGATGATGATGATGATGCTGATGATAATACGAAATTTGAACCTATTAAGGAGAATGGCTTCGATTCGACGAGCCGTGGGTCGCCGGAAGTTCCGTCCGAGTTCAGTTTGAGTTATTCGGGCGATTCGCCGACTGATATTTGTCTGCGTTTTACCCGTGACACAACTGCTGGTACGCCCCCTACCAGCGCCAGTCCAACGACCAGCAACACGCCCAGATTGTCCAGGAATTTAGACATTCGTAAAAAGTTTACGTTCAATTTTCGGCGTACTCCTAGTCCCAAAAATTCACCGAAAATTAAAGCCAATATGGCCATAAGCAAGTCGAGCTCTTGCTTGACAGGCATGGCTGAGTATAATGATCCGCAAAGTGCCTTCCATAGTGTTTTAGCGGACCAGTTTACTGGTATTGCTGAGCACGTAGATAGAACCAGTGACAATGTCAATCATAAGAACGAAGTGTGCAATGACTCTCCTGACACTATTCAGGAGTCAATAAATGACTCTAATGGTATGGGGAATATGTCTGAATATAGTCCACATTTGGCTCAAGATTCTGATATAAGTGAATCTGAGAAGCCGTCGGTAGTTGCCGGGGATGGAAATGAAAATAGTGATTCGATTATGATAGAAAGCGATGAAGGTAGCAATGCGTGGGCGTGTGATGATGGCGATGACGTTGATGACGATGATGATGATGATGATGATGATAAGCAGGGTGATATTATATCCTCTGCTGTGTGCAATTCAGTTGAAGATATCCAAAATGATGAAAATTCGGAAGTCTGTGGAAGTGCGAGTGTCATAAAATCAGAAATGGTAAACGATGAGTCAGATGATAAATTGGATGAACTTAGCTCGTACGCATCCGGCTCATCTTTAGACAAGAGCTTGAGGGATTTGCGAAGGGCGAGTTTGCCCGCTCAACTGAGTTTTCGGTATAATGCAGCCACGGAAACTGTGAAGGCTAAAGAAGCACCAGCCGCGTACAGGTAAGGTTTACCATGGGGGCCTCCAACTATCTTAACCTAGTTTCAAAATCATTCTCGCACAAACTATGGAAACGACCAGAATAAAGATCTTAATCCAAGTTGAGCTATAAACCGAAAAAATTATTCTTGCATAATGAAGCATGGGTAGATGGGCGTTGTGTCCAGTAAGTATTTTAGACTTTTAAATACTTAAATTATGTGATATTTTATGGTGGGGTAAAAATTCTTCTTAGTTTTCGTAGTTATTGCGAGAATGTTTATGAATCTTTTCGCGAGTATACATGCTTGATTTTCGCGAGTATACATGGTTTATACTTGATGGACAATGGTCCCTCTGAGATTACATTCTAAATATAGTATATGGTTATGATTGATTATTACAGCTATACAAACCTAGATAAGAGGTATTTTCAAAATCATTACTTCTGTTGTGTTAGTTTTAATCACCAGATGGCCACATATAAAACGATGATTAATACAAAGTTTTAAACATGGCCATTTTTATTCAAAGTTAGATGTTGTAAATTCACTTGTTCCGATTACAACACAGTTTCATTTCATTGACGTATTTTGCTGTTGTTTTCCTGTTTTATTTCTACTGTGTATTTTTTCCCTAATCTTTTTTATTTGTCCACACATTTTGAAAATTATCTATGTTTATCAGGTGTAAACTATATCGTTTGCCTGATAAAATATCCTAATACAAGTTTGCGATAATTAATTTACTTCTGAAATATATAAAAATAGACTCCAGACAAATATTAAATAATATATTTAATAGTGTTATCTATAAACAGAATCTGTTTAAGATATTTTAAGTGCTTTATCAACAATAGAAGAAAAATTAATTAAATAATGTGTGCTAAAAGTGCAAAATTACATTAAAAATAATTATTTATCT